>JAQIVE010002925.1:0-18327 GCA_034698285.1 Sminthurinus bimaculatus | reverse complement strand
GGTGTTCTAGGCAACGTTCGAATTTTGTGATTTGAAAGTGCCGTCATTTTCCTC
The DNA here is from genome assembly GCA_034698285.1 of Sminthurinus bimaculatus. Lineage (NCBI taxonomy): Eukaryota > Metazoa > Arthropoda > Collembola > Symphypleona > Katiannidae > Sminthurinus > Sminthurinus bimaculatus. The sequence goes on along the minus strand of JAQIVE010002925.1, from coordinate 18,273 downwards.
GACCTCGGTCATAACTGAAAAATGGGAAAAGAAATGTTTTAATCCAGCTTTCTTTATCTATTAATGCTAATTAAGATCATTCACGTTCGAAATTCGATAGGGATCGATATTTTAAAATAAAATATTTTACCCGCTAAATAAGTGCGCTCATCATCGGTAATTGCATCTCGGCTGTTTTGACGCTTGGCCGAGGGCGGTTTTCTACAATAAAAGTGAAAATTAAAAACATTGTCATGACATTGTCCGTGACTTTCGGCTCTTTTTGGGCCAAACGTCGCTGAAAGTAAGTAGTATAGCTAATGGTAAAAAATTCAATTTGTACATATGTATGTGTATGCATACTTGTGGGCTGTGAGAGACTGGATGGATTCCTTTCGATTGTCCTTATTGATCTGTCTCCAGATTCCAGTCTTGTTCAACTCTTCGGTGAGGTTCATGGAGGCCAGAGAAATTTTCCGCAGGTTCTCATTAGTCAACGAAATTCGAGGGATGCTCCCTGTAGACTTAGTGAATCCCACTCCGTCCATTAGAATATCTTGCTAAATAGAGAAAGTTGACCGTTTAAATTAAAAGTAAATGACAAAGATTTTCCAGCTTTCTTGTGAATTACCGACATTTAACGTAAAAGACAGAAAAATTCGAAATACAGTACATACTTCAAAATCCATTTTGCCATTTTCCTTAGCTCCACCGTCCCCTCGATGTCCAGAAGCTGCACCAGGCATGATGTCATCCAGACATTTTAGCTCTCGTTGAGTAAAGACAAAGTCCAGCAGCTTACGAACAATCATCATGACGACCAGCTAAATTTTGAAAAAAGCGCAATTTGCTTTATTTTTACGACGTTTAAACCTACATTTTCCATTAAAAGGTCAAAAAGTTGTAAAATATAAATTTACCATCAATGGAAAGAGGATGGAAGTTGACTTAAAGGACTTGATGAGCCACAGACCAACTAGACAGCTCAGTTGAATCAACGTGAATGCGTGGACACGAAGTAACGGAACCTATAAATGTGAGATTATCAAAACATTTAAGTTTTTTCTTTTATATACCATAATTAAGTTCGTGAACGTATAATAAAGTATGGGCCTAAAGTTAGTGATACGTATAAATAATTTACTTCTCTGAGGAATTTATAGTCTGGCTGGTACTTGAGGGGCATGAGCATGATAAGAATACGGTCAAAAAATTGCATCCCCTTTAACCCCGTGATTCCCATGTATAAAAAGACTCCTGGAAAATAAAGAAAGTATAGTTTAAATTTGAAGCTATAGCGTTAATTACATTTACAATAAAATTTGTGCATGTTATTGTACCATAGAGAACGGGCATTGGAATGTTTCTCAAAACGGGGGTAATTGGCACTGATAAGCCTATGAGGACTGCGATGACAATTTGAGTGACTCGTTGTTCCCTGACCCCGAGAAATTGCGGCCGCTCTCCAGGGGCCGCACACTTTGACTCCATTTTAAGGGAGTCGACGTGATTCATGGCGCGAACTGTGGCCGCTGCGAACCAAGGAATGCCCAAGAACGAGCAGATTAGGATGAGAACGGAGAGAATGAGCAGATCCAAGTGATAGCCACAGCCTTTCTACAGTTTTTTAAGAGAAGACAGAAGAATTTTAAAGGTGAAAAGATTCAAATGATGTACATATTTAACTTGTATTGTAAACTTTCTTACCCTGAGTTTATGCTCCTTTCGATTTACGATGACGGCGGTGATCTGTTGATCCATAAATATAAGGATTGTGGCCAGAAGTGCGGGGAGAATCGCCCCAAAAACTGCCCACGTTGGATTTTTTCCGATTGGATGAATCAGCCACGATCTTGTGGGCAAAGTTGGTGCAAAAGTCTCGGGTACTTCCAATTTCGGAGTTCGGAGACCAATCAACATGTCAACGCAGGTCATTGAGATGATGGCCAAGATTACGGCAAAATCACTCACAAGTTGTCTGACCTACATGAATGTTTTTGAAAAAAAACTGTTTTTAATCTTCCTATCAGTTGATACTAATTTTCCATATTTAATTAGTATCTCAGCTTATTTTTCTAGTTTTTCTAATTTACCTTGGATGGGAAAAAAGTGGAGAACTTGAAATTCTTGAGGGTTATTGAGATAAAAAATGTTCCAAGGAATAAAAGAGTGGACAAGAAAAAGACGTCGGGATAGTAACCACAACCACCGCCTACTAAAGTTCCGTTAAATGGCTGTAATTTAAAAACACAAACATTCATTTAATATAAAGTTGAAAACATTCTTTACAAAGAAATTAAAAATCCCCAATTTTCGAAACTTTTAATCCATGGAACTTACAGGTTTCTCACACTCGTCAAAGGTGACGCGACCCCAGTTTACAGTGCCGTTGTACTGGTCAAGGGACCCGTTTCCAGGTTGGCACTCGCAAGAGTGATCTGCATGTGTTTCAGTGTTGGGGTTGACTGGATATGTTTTCTGAATCTCCGCCACATTTTTGAAAGCCTAATTTAATTATAGAAAATAAATTAAGATTACACACGATCAGTTTTTACCGTAAGCAAAAGCTAAGATCTTTTCATCAAAAAGATTAAAACAATAACATAACTTGCCTCTAAAATCCAAAGCCAGTTTTTAATTTAACTAAACGCTAAGATCTATTCAAATGCTTCAATTAAAAAATCAGAGTTTGAAAAAATTAATGTAACTTGCCTCCACAATAAAGATGAGGGCGATGAGACAGGCAAAATTTTCCTCGGTAAACCTCGTGATGTAGCAGACGAAGGCGGAGGCGTCTAAAGCCACCAAGACGATTAAAACGAGCGTCATCCATATACCAATCCACAGTCTCAATTCCAAGTAGTCCAGCTCATACGCACTGAAACATTTCATTCAAATTTTAGAGATACTTTTCTAAACTTTTGAAAAAAAAATTACAACAAAATTATACATAAAAGCAAAATACATAACAATTATTACTCGCAAAAGTTGACTACAACAGTTTCAAACACGAGAACGGGGCCAGTAGATCCGAGAATAGTCAACGGTTGACCCGAAAACAGGCCATAAACGACCCCGCAAACGAATCCGGACACGAGTGACTCCATGGCAGCCATATTGTAGTGCGTTGCCTTTCCTTCATTTTAAACACAGCACAATGCAATTTAACATTCCATAAAAAGAAACTTTAACTTTATTATCATGTAACTTCTACACTACTTATTTATCGACAATGAGGATTCTCACCGAGCAGACCGCCGAACGTTATGATTGGTGTGAGACAGCCAAGGTAGAGAAAGATTGAGCTAGCAATACACTGAATGGCCAGCCCATCGGTAAAGTCAGACCAGTACCAAGGCTTCTTTCGCTTGACGTCATTTATCAACCCACCGAACAGTCGACCTGACCTCACAAGCCCAGATTCCTCTCTGAGCTTCTCTTCGTCTCGCTCCTCGTCCATCGGTGTAAGATCCGGCTTTTTCGGCTGCTTTCGAGGATCCTTTTTAAAAATGAGTCCGAAAAGTCAAATTTACATATATTTTACATTTATTTTCCTTCAGACGTATTGTCCAAAGTGTTCTTCTGTTTTGTGGTCTGTTCTAACTTGAGAAGGGATTGCTGCAGGAGGTTCAATTCGTATACTAGGGTCCCATTTAGCGGGTGGTAATACGGTGACGGCGTCGAGAAACTCGTCGGCACCCGCCAGTAAATGTCCGCGGTTTTTGGCCAGGTATGCAACATCGTGAAAGACTTCGTCTGAGAGGAGAGTTGCCATGGCTCGTCCTACTTCGTGGTAACGAGCTCGCCCTTCCTTTATTTATTTATGTACAGACGGAAAATGGAAATTACGGACTACTTACAAATGTATATTTTAATTAATTAATTAATTAAATTAGCTTAATAATAAAGTTTTACCATAGGTCCAAGAAGAATGAACATGAAGCGCGTGGGCACTGGAACTTCGGTCAGTCCATCAAATACTGTTGCTTCCGAGAGACGAACAAAGGCGGAAACGGCTAATCAAGAGGTAAAAAAACCATAAGCATGTGATCACTGACTTATTTGGCTACATTATATTCCTTATACTTTTCCTCCAGATGTATTTTAATGTCTAAAAACGGAAATAAAACGATAGATAGTTAGTTTTTGCTCTTACGCTTTTCGAGGAAATCAACAGCACCAACGAGAATGTTACAGGCTTCAGCATCAGGAGGAATTTTTCTCATAAACGAGGAATTTCCCTGTGTGAAAAACATCTGAATTAGTTTTCAGTTTCCATAACCATGAGTATGTACGGATGTAATTGCATCCAAGTTTTATTACTTTGGTTGAATAAACATCTGTTTCATCTGCCTCGTTTGAGTCCTGTGAAAAAGGACTTTCCTCCCTTCCTGTGTGGTCCTCGTTCAAGTTCTTTTTTGGAGCTGAAATTGTTCAAACATGGACATGTTACAATGATAATTCTGAATCTGGTCAGAACATTATCGATTTGAATTTTGTTATAATAACTTGTGTATATTGCATTTGTATGCTTGACTATTACGTTTATTGATGGAGGACTGTGGGTTGTTAATTTTTTTGGAGGATCTCTTCATGGAGCTGCCTCGTTTGCTCCCGCTCTTCTTCTGGTGGAGATGCTTGTGGGGACGCATCAGGGTCTCCTTGACCTTATGTCTGGAGATTGAGGGTAAATGACCCGTGCTGATCATCCTGTCCACTATTTGGTCAGCCACAGAGTCAAAGGTGAGTCCGTCCAGGTTCATAATCACCGTGTTGTTTAGGAGGAAGCTCCGCACCTCAAACAGGGAGTGGAGGGAAAGGGTGCCCACGTGAGGTTTGGACCAGCGGTTTCCGCCCACTTCCACATTTTCTTCGAACTTTACCCATCTGCACACAAAATCCGGCATCAATAAAATCTTTAATTTTTCCTGCTCCTACTTCCTGAGGGCAGTACACCCTTATAATTGAACCTCATGAAATTTCGACCCGATTTTGGTCGAAAATTTCATCAACTTTTAATGAGAGTTTGATAATTTTTCATTTTTCATAAAAATCTCATCAAAAAAGGCGATCTTGTCAAATTTCATAAATTTTTGATGGGATTTGCTTCTAAGGTCTTGCATACAAAGTACCTATTATCTACAAGTATAATGTATACTTAAGTACACCTCAAAGTATTGCATTATATTTTTATTACCTTGCCGTTTCCTTCCACACCAAAACGTCATTGTGAGTTGCGAGCTCTTCCATCTCCAGAAAAAGCGGATGAGAGTCCGCAATTGCATCTGTGTTTTCTCCAATAATTGTCTGGACATATTTTGCAGGGGAAATGGCTGTACAAATGGAGAAGTTATCAAGTGCACTTTTTATACTGCTTCTGTTTTTAAAACTTTTTGTCAATAAAAATGATTTTTCAGCTCAAACATGCGACGCCAGAACAAGCGAAGTAATAATCAATGCTAAGATTTCTATAAAAAGAAAGTTTAGACAAGTCGTTGGTATAAAGCTTTGGGAACAAAATGCTAAAATTGTAGCTGTTTAAATGTATTTTCTGTAAGAAAAGGATCTTTTCCTAAAGAAATCGCTTAGAATAAAAATGAAACCTTAAAATGAAACTTACATGAGGTGTGAAATGCATAAATTATACTTGTGTTTGTGCAACGAGCATCTTAAAAGATCTTTTACAAACTAATACAAAATACTTTGAGGTTTGCTCCATAAGTTCCACCTCAAACCTCCAATAATAAGTCATTATCCTTACCTCCGAAATCCGTTTCACAGAAGGAGGGACGAGTCCGATAAATTCTCGGATCTTTCGGAGCCTCGTCTCCCATGTCGCCCCCTCCTCCTCCTCCTCCTACTTGCAACGTGTGTGGCATTAATCAAATTGAGCACTATTCTTCACCCTTGAATGAAACACACAACAAAGATTTACGATGTTATTATTATTATTTACTTTTCTTCTATACAATATAATATATTATTACACTTCCTTAAAAACTATAATCAACTCGTCACATGCATCAAGTATCACAAGAGAGCGGGAAAGCACTGCACAATGTATGATATATGTTTCACCACTTGATCCCTGTCAGTCTCAATAAAATGAGAGATGTGCAAAAAATGTTCGCCCTTGCTGCACTTGCGAAATTTAAAAAAAAACTAGACGAATGAATAAATTGAATTGGGTTGAATTGACTGAGTCAAGTTTAATGTGTACAATACGCACATAGCCATTGAGGGCTCAGCAATTTTGCAGTACAAGCTTTATATGTATACATATGTGTATGTATTAGTTGCTTCAATTGTGCAATGTTTCCACTTCCACACATAAAATTATATATTATATACATAATATTTGTTACATAAATAAAAGCTCATAAACATCAAACAAATACAAACTACATATGTACCTACATACATATGTATAAGTACACAACATTTTATTATTCTGTATTTTGCTCCATTATTCTATTGGGCTATTCATACACAAGTTTGCAAAAGTTGAAAGAGAGAGAGAGAGAGGAAGATGATAGAATAGAGGAGAATATTATGCAGATTGCAGATTATTCAACATATAATGGTGATGTACAAAGTTGTTTCCATTCCGCGACGACGACGAACGGCAACAGGCACTCAAGAAGAATGTGCTTAATTGGAATTAAATGGAATCTAATCGTACAGGCACCCACAATGATTGAAAAGTATTCATGATGATGATGACGATGAGATGATCAAGTGTGAAAAATAAGCTACTTGAATTGGGTACGATAAGCCCCTCTCTCTGTTGACGACGATTGAGGATGGATCAAACCCCTCTTGTTATGAAAATACATACATAATATAATATAAATGTTAGCCACACGCTATTACTACACATTTTTATGTGCAACTAGCTTTCAAGAGTAAAAAGACTCACCGACGATGAATTATTCATCTAAATATAAATATATATCTATCGTACACACAGAGTCAGTTTTGACTTTGATTTGATTGCCTTTGATTAGTCTCCAACACCTTTTCAATGTTTCACGTCAAGCGCTTAATTGACTTTAATTATCATCATCACGGAATCTAGCGATATGTCAACATATTTATAGTACATACAGTACAAAACAGCTTCAACTAATAATACACACGTGCATATTATTATATAAAGGAAAATGCAATAATATCAATGTATTTTGTAAACCTTTATGATATATTATGGATACTTATAATTTATAATACATTTTTGTTTAATTAATAACCAGGCTGCACACAATACAATGCATATACATACATACACTGATGTTGTTGATGGAGGAGAGTCAATCTCAAAATCAAATAATAAATACAAACGTAAAACCGAACGTTATGCATAACCAGATCAAGGCAAATTTGCAAGCAGTAGCAAGCAAACCATACGCATATGATATAGCAAGTGAAAGCTGATAAGCTGAAAGTTGAAACCAAATTTTGTTGGTTTGAGCTGATTTCGACCGGAACTCGGACGATTATGAATTATGGATTAATAGTGCATAGTGCATACATATGAGGCTGATAATATGTATTACGCATGTACATACAATAATGTGTACATTGTACATGCATTATTATTTGATTACCTAATCCCATCATGATTCATGACACACTTATTTATATGCGCAAAAAATTAGGGATTCTCTTTGTATTGTCTTGCTCTGACTATCTTTGCATGGTTAGTTAGTCTGGAGTCTGGAATTTAATCATTCAATTAATTATCTCCGCCACCGTGAACTCAACTTCCAGCCTCTCGACGGAATCAGTTCTTTCGAGTCAAGGAGGGCGTCAGTTCATCATAATAATATACATATAGTCACTCGTCAATATTGGTAAATAACTTTGATGTACAGTTTATTACTGTTATAGGAGAAAGGCAAGTAAGACGAGACGAGAAGAAAATAGAGGTACATATAGAAAAAAAGATAACAACATCTAGCTGATATCATGATTATCCACATCATGTGATGGATAACAGATAATAATAACCGAAGTAACTTCATCATCTTCAGTATCTTCTTCAGCCTAATGGTAATCTCTATGTGTGTATGTATTTACGTGTGTGTAGTGTGTAGCATGTGTAATCGGTACTAATGAACTGAAACGGGTTTCACATGTACACATATCTGTATACAGTATACACAGTACACAGTGTGTATTACACACTGTACAATAGATAGCTGACGTTTTCTATCTATTGTACATTTCCTGCATTAGTTTGTCAAGATGTCTGTATAATCTGTGAAAATATAGATAGTTGTATAGTGTATATAGTATATACGTAAATAGGTTTTATTAGAGAGGTGACAGCTATTTATATGTACTTGTACCTGGATTACAAAGCAAAATCGATACGTTTCTATGGTAATTTAATTTTTTATACAGCCTTACAGGTTGTCATAAGGTTCTCGGTGGAAAAGCTGGTCGAAAAGCCTGCCAAGATGATAATAGCAAGATCACAATTTAATGCTATGTATTTTCATGCGCTCGACCTGTCTACATGACAAAAAACAAAAGGACGCACGAAATAACCATGGAAATGTTACCATGTAAATACCAACTTATGTTCCAATCATTTATAAATGATTCAACGATGCCTCATGGGACTTTTGTACATATCTTCGTATGAAAAACTCATGGCAGTATCATGAATTTTGCTGCGTTTTTTTACCACGAAAGCGCAAAAACTTCCTCAGTTAGTTTCTAAGGGTAAACGCACCGGCTTTCAACGTTTTTGCGCTTGAAAATTAGTGTCACGGTGTACACATAAATTTTTCTGAGAATGTTTTTGATTTTAGAATTGCGCAAACTGCTCTTGATGAATTATTAGTAGTCTTAATACAACTTTTGTTGTTATCCAAGTTGGAACAGAGTGTAATAAATCCTCGTTATGTTTCCTATTACTTACTTGACTGTACAATGTGTTGTTTGGTAACTGGTAACTATGTATGCTGTGGACTTGATCTTCGAATGATATATTCTCTTCAAATTGCTCTTGAATTATCAACTGTGTCAGCTGTCAACTCCCCACTATGTATACACAATGGCATCACCATACCCAAGTAGAAACTTACTATTGGATCACTGCAGGATAAATTGTAACGATATTATTTGTGCTGGCGTCATACTATATCTATGCAGAAGATTGTCCTCGGATGCCCATATGATATATGACTTGGGATCTTCGCAGGTCAATACTAATAGGTATTCGGATGTTATTGAGTTTTACAGATTCATTTGTAAATATATAAATCTACGTAGTAAAATTGACAGCTCTAGTATTTAATTTGTACATAGAACAATTTATATCCTTGTGTTTTTCAAAGGAAATACTAATAATACCGACAACTACGCAATTACACACTATATATGGTTCTATTGTTACAATAATTACCTATTTTGAGACAAAAATGAAACAGCGTCATAAGTTGTAAATTGTCGGTTGTCAATGTCTGTTCAGTGTATTTAATATCATTAAATGATTAGCAGTTGCAAGTTGCCTACACGAAACCGGTGTTGGTGTTAATAAAACGACAATTCGTTTGACTTTTGGGTTTCTACCATTGGGTAACATAACGTACGTGTGTAAACAAACTTCTCCATTTGTGTTTCGAGATAATACAATCTTTAACAGTATTTAAAATTAAATCTTCAATAGTAAATTGAGGCTCACACACAATATAGTAAATATTTAAAACCTATAAATACCAAGCGAGTGGGTAATAAAACATAATTCTTTTTATTTTCTTCAACTTTAATTGTAATGCATGGACAAGTGAAAGGATTTAAATTAAATTAAGATCAGTGACGTTTGAATTCTTCGTGTGACTTATTAGCTTAAATTAAGCAGCTTAACTGCTTAGTTGTCGAATCGTACTATCGTTTAAAAGCAAAATCAGTCTACAATATGTACAAGAAAAGCAATAGGAAGCAATATTTTGCAATACTTATGGGTTGATTTCTTTTATAAAAAAAGTATCTTAAAATTAATTGGTCAAGAGATAGAAGAAGCTTGAAAAGTATTTTCTTCACGAAATTTAACGAAATTGTCTTGGAAAACTTATTGAAAGCAATTTTCGGATTTCGGAATTCCCGAATTGTTAAGAATCTTACTTCTTGTACTAAAAAACTGACACATTTACTGCAAAATGTTACATACTTCTCTCTAATATCTCTATGATATTGTATATTGTCAAATCTCCGTAGTTACTGCGAAATCTTTGTTCAACGAGTGTAGAGTTTGTAGCAATGACAACGATGATTTGACAAACAATTGACAAAATGTACAGAAAAAAACGCTAACCTTCGAAAAAAACTCGGGAACAATGTTATGACAGGTATTTTTTGATACGTTTCTGGTCTACCACTAAAGTTGCTGACACTGTTATGACTTTTTTTAAAACACACACAAGTTTTCTGTGACTCGAATGTTGTACGAACAAGAGATAGTTTAATATTTTTTTATGTTGATTTTCCTCCAGAAAGACACATCAACCTTCATGACAATCTTATCAAGCTTTTCGAGTTTATTTCCCAACCCAAGTGCGAGTAAATATTCTCAGACACCCCCGGAATGACAATGTAGAAAAACAAGATGAAAAATAAACAAGAATTACAATTAGTTAGTTTAAGTTCCTTCGGTCCAGTCCAATCCACTTTTGAGTTACAAAACTCGGATCCCTTGATTACATTTGATATGGGGCACTGCGTAGGTACAAGAAATACTCGGCGAACAAAAGTTTTTCATACATTAAATAAACCACAGAACGACTCCTATATTTAACACGCTGTTCACTTTTTGCACACAGTTTATTCTAAAGGTTCGATTTCAGATATTTTAATCACAGAAAGTTAAAAAAATCAAAAATAATGTGTGTAGGGCTCCGTTTCCTCTCACGCACAATAAGCTAAAAAAGAAAATAAAAAGCCCCACTCACTTATGCAGGCAGGTAGGCAGGTATAATGATAAAGGAAGACACGCACAAAACAATAAAAAAGTAACTTTTCATTCAATAATGGTTCTGATTACAAACTTATAATAATAATATAAACATGGGAGCCGTGGTGAAAATGAGCTACTAGGTAAATCGTTACAATCTAACGACACGGCTGATGACTGACTGACTGACTGACTGAACTGAATGAATGAATCGCTCTCTATAACATACTTAATAGTTAATAGTTATCTCCTCTACGTTCATTTAGACAACAAAAACCCCAGAGAAGTGTGTGTGTATACTGTATACGCATACAATGTACACTTATAATATATCCTACAGCATATTACTTATATAGTGTTACACTGTCAAATTTTAAAATCAACTGACAACTGACTGCAAGGTATTAAGAGCTAAAAAAGCATCACCATGTAAGCAGTTCTTGATTCTTGGTGCTTGCGCACAATTTACAATTAGCTTCCTTTTTGGCTCCTGGTTCAACTTTGAGGAGGAAGAGACGTCCAAGTCCACGATGGAAGTGTAGGTGAAACTGTAAAACATTTCCCTCACATCGTCTTGATGCGGTCATCATCATCATCTTTGTATCTCTGTAATTACAATTAATCGTAATCCAAGTGTTGGCGCTATCTCTCTCGCTGCTTACTGTGTTTATATAGTCCAACAAAAGATCGTACGATGGGGAGTGTTTTTCATATTTCACTTGTATTACATGAAAATTTTTATGTAAATACTGATATATTAATATGTATGTACAAGCCTGCATGAATTCATACATAATACACTTGTACATTTTCATACAGTACATATGTATGTTTTCTTTGCAACTTTTCTCTCCACTGCACACAATTTTTTTGTTAGTGACGGTGTCGGTTTGAGCCTGTGTTTGTGTTAATGGGTCATTAATTAGTCGTTTAATTACTCTCACGTATGCATCCAAAACCTCTCTCTCTCTCTCTCTCACTCATTTTCTTCTACTTCGTTTACGACTATCGAGTTATTTAGTTTTCATCCAAGTATCAGTTTTAGTTTATCAGTACATGTCTACAGTCTACAGAGTGTATGGTGTATGATGTATAATGCCCAAAAGTCTGTTTATAAATCATAAATTCAATATTTATTTTAATTTTAGCAGTTTATTGGTAATTTTTTATAGGTAATGTATAGTTTTGGGGAATTTTTTCTATATGAATAAAAATTGTGCAGAAAAAACAAGTTTACAAGACTCATTATCATTGTACTTGTCGGAAAACACATGTTATTACTAATTACAGGAATATTAACCTAAGTTCTTGTCTATCTTATTGAGAGACCATTATACAAAGTGCCTAAAGAGTATTTGTTTGGTTTAGTTTGAACAAGTTCAACAAGTAAGAATGTATAGTACATACATAGATACATACTACATACATACGATCTAGCTTAGTATCTGTAATTAAGTAGACGCTAATATGTTATAGCTATTAATAATCAAACTTGTATAAGATAATATTTAATAAGCACATAAGTATAAACACAGTCTAAAAAAATAGTAATCTATGTCGTGAGGATGCGTAATTACTCGTCTATATTCAGTGTTCAGCATTCAGTTCTCTGGTTGCATAATTTGTAATTTGCCTATTCAATCAATCAAACGTGATGGAGAAATAATGGAGAAAAAAATCTGGTTCTTTTAATAAGCCTTTATTTTTTCTCAGATGGAAGACTCAAACAGGTGTTGTTGAGGTTGAGCTGCTGGATTTAATTATTATTATTATTATTTATTTGCAATTCAAAAAATTCACAAGCTCCTCTTTTGGTAGTAGTGCCAGTTTTCACAGGATTGACCCTTTTTGCAATGGACAAAATGGACACAATGTACTTTTATACAAACATGAAGGAAAAGATTTCATGCTGTCGGCAAGATTATTTACGCTTGTTTTGATCAAACACACACATACACACATTGTATAGTTGTACATGTAGGCTATTGTATTAATGTTGATGTTGATGCAGTCTTTGGCCAGATTAATGAGGATGGGAAAGAGGTGAAAAAAACACTCATTATATTTCCGAGATTGGAATGTGCGTGTTGTATCTTGTTAATTGTTATTGTTGTGGTGCGTTGGCTCCTCTCGAATTTAAGAACATGGTCACTGGTCAGCGTGAGTTAAAGCTAAAGCTAAAGCTATAAAGCCAAAGCCTTTCTTGTCAGTTGAGGTGCGTGAGTGCGTTATAGTGCGTGCATATTTAGTTTGTGTTACGCGTAAACAGTAAGCAGTAAATAGTACACACACACAACGAGCTGTGCAGATTACCTTTTACAGACTTGGATGTAATTTAAACTTTTCATTTTGTACAATAATTGGCGCTTGTTGGCGAATCTCTCTTGTCCATCAAGTCCCGTTTCCTATCAAGATTGCTCAGCCACAGTAGCTGCTGCAACAGAATCACAATTAAGCATCAGATCATACAATTACTATTAAAAAGCATACCATATGTAGTACACATTATGCATATCTAGACTGTAGTGCATAAAAGAAATGCGCGGAAAGAACTTGTGCAAATCATGACTTACCAATAAAAATCCCGAGTAAAAATTGAGCTCTATTCAGATGAGGATTAAAAATTGCAAATAAGAAAAAGATTTACAACGGCGGTCAATCATTAGTCATTATATACTACAATATTACCCATAAAAATAATCTGAACACGTTTATTTATATAAACTTGATCATCAAGTGTCTTGCAGCTACTTTTTTTTCTTGCTCATGTTGTTCTTGCTCGAATCTATAAATATTCTGCATTCTGCAGCCATGTTATTAACTAATATCCAGCAGGGGGTAAGCACACCTAGGTAGCTCTCCCCTCTTTTTTTATTCAGATGACCTTCACTGAAAGGCAGGTGAGGTAGGGTGACACACACATTGACTTGCTAACCGATACTATAAAGATCCAGATTTTGACTGGAGGAGAAAAGGCGTGAAGAAATCAATACGAGTGTGGTGCACCCAATTTTGGAATAAAAATCGAAAAAAATGTAAAAAAATTAGGAAGAATGATTTTTTGCCGCTTTTAGTTTGCACACAGACACTGGAAACGAAATATTGATGATGTGCACAAAGCACAGATGAATGTACTGATCTACTTACAATTAGTTGTTGCACCGTAAGTCATGACCGCAAAAGAAGAAAAAAGCTAGGGAAATGAAACACAAGTCACAATACGCAAAAAGTCAAGATTAATGCAAGTTTTTTCAATGTAAATTTTGTTTGGATTCCTGGGCACTGGGCACTCTGCATTTATTTTATTATGGTCGTATAGTGGATGGCAGGAATAAATTCACCCAGTTTCTGCCAACAATATTTGTTGTAGTCAATACTGTAGTCATTCTTTAGATCCATTCAAGGTGAAAAGTTTTTTTACGTATTTTTACTTTTTAAAACTAAATATTTAAAAGTTACACTAGGTACTAGGTATGTACTATATGCCTACATGTATAAACAAGTATGGCTGTATTTGTTAACACTTTCCATACTTATTTTTACGACCCAGGAATAGAAAATTAAAAAAAGGGTAGGTCATTATGTATTATATATAGTATAGATGACATCTATTATAAATGTGTAACATTTTTTGTATACAACGATACATTTTTATTACTTTATTCTTGTGGTTGCGGTCGTACTGATGCCTATCAATAAATTCTTACGCATATTTAAGTATGTAAAATAAACTTGTAAGTCCATACATAACTATGTATATTATCGATATTTTTGTTGTGGTTCTACAGATGGCAAGATTTACAGATACCTGAAAAATGCTACATATAAAGCTCATATAAAGCTTATACTTTTGCTTATATTATACATAATTTGTAGGTATGTGTATTAGCTTATGCAAGGGGGATCGAACTACGATGGTCTAACATTGAATGATTAAACCTACGTTTATTAGCTACCACTTCAAATATTCACTTCAATATTTCCTCCAGTCTCCACTCCTTTTTTCATCATCAAACATTCAAAATATCTGACTTGAGCTGGAAATTTTAGTTAAGGAGCACTAATTACGTTATGCATATAATTTAAAGGAACTGTATGAATATTTGATGGTACACCCGATTAAAAAACAAAAAAATTGTCTGGTATACCATATACATACCTGAGAATATTGAGATTGATGTACTTCAGCTTATATAGTCCGCTTATATATATGTAAAATATTGTGCGTAAAACGTGCGTGAAATCAACCATCAAATGTACACATTGTTGGCACAAAAATTTACTAAATATTCAGGCTGATGGTTTTACAATGCTGTGAATTGCACCTGCCACAAAGTATATTGTACAGAGTGAACTAAAACGCAAGTAATGTCTGCTCACTTGTTTGCTTACTTTGGAACATATTGTAAACCGGAAATGCTTATGGTCTATCGATTGATTTGTATGGCAGTTTCTGCGGGCATATAAAATGAGCATAAATTACAATATTATTAAACGCTTCACGAGAAACAATGATCCTGTTAGACTTTCAGTTGCTTCGATCAACCGACAAACAGACTCGTCTGGAATTTCTTGCACAATTGGCGTCCTTTTCCAGAAGCATGCATATAGACGCTCGTTTTTAACACAAAGCCTTGCTCCGACATTGTTAAAAAAAGTAAACATACATAACTGCTACTTAAATTATAAGGAGTTACTTTCATGTATTGCTGAATAATCTGTTTAGCTATTCAGTATTTTGACATTGACCAATACCCTTCCGCCTCTAGTCTTAGAGATGAAGATGGGAGAAAGTTGCGTGTAATAAAGGCCGTACTTTTACGCATTTCTTAGCCGGGGCATGGCACATACAATAGAAAATTCAAGTTTTATTATTGGCATGGAATTTACTTACTCAAAAGAAATTATCTATAAAAAAGTTCTAAACGACATGATTTCGAAAAAACGTGAGCCAATGAATACATATGACTTTTTTATTTTTGAATAAATCCAGTATATGAGATCAATAGCAGAACAACAGCAGAGTTCCCAATTTTCTTAGACAAACCTTCGAAGAACCGAGGATTTCCTCAGCACGAAAACAAATGCTGTTGAAAGAGCCAGTGTAAAAATCGCGGTCAAGAGAACCGTCAAAACAGTTGGTATGTAAATCTCTTCCAAAAGACAATGCCCGAAAAGCTGGTAGTAGCTTTTAAGGAAAAGTACGTGGCAAAGGAAGGTTCCGTAACTGCAGTCCGCTATCATCTTGACAGTTTTAGGCATAACTTTGAAAATGGCTTCTCCCTCCTCAATAAAGAAAATAAATATTGTCGCAGACTGAACAATGGCGACGGGTAAAAGGTTCCACTGCAAGTCCATTTCTATTTTCATAAGGTTGTAGAAGAAACGAGAGGCTGATACACAAGCGCCCATCGCCAGATAGAGCAGAAGTAGTCCCACTTTTCTTTTTAGACCCGCAAACCTCGTTTTCGTCGGCTCGTTGTCTCCCTCCGCTCTGTAATATTTGCTGTGCAAAAACGGACCCAGAATGAAGTAGCCCACATAGGTTGCCGGAAAGGGAACCAGACTTATCCCCGTCCAGGATTGAACCACATCGTTGAGCGTCACCACTGTTGCATTCGGGGCTGTGACTGATGAAACCGAAAAGTTGAAGATGCTGACGGGAATCGGGGTGAGGGCTATACTTCCCACGAACCAAAGGGCGAGGATGTAGCCCACGTTTTTTAAGCTCGAGTTTTTGAAGAAGGGACGATAGAGTGGGAGCAACATGTAAATCGTGAGGAGATTGAAGAGGAACCAGAATTGATCCGAGGCATTCAGAGTTGATCTTGTCCAAGGGACTGCAATTGTACGGAGGGAGCTGACATCAAATATGTGGCTCACACCTTTCTCATCCCACAAAAGTTCCGCCAGATGGTAGACAACGGCCCAGCCCGCTAGTGGGATGAGAATTCGATCGAGCATTCTTTTTTTGTATAGAGTTTTGAGAGTTTCTTCTTTTTGTTGGTGCTCGGTCAGAGCCTTCGGATGGCGAGGTAGGAGGAGAACTCCGGAAACCATAAAAAAGAGCGGGACAGCAGACCGGGTGAAAAGGTCATAGACACATTTGACCCACCAGTTTGGTTGATCCAACTCATGTTGACAGCTGTCGGCGGCGATGTGGATAAACAAAACCATGAAAATGGCGAAGGCTCGTACCGTGTCCAGGTATAAAATCCTTCCGCGTCCAAGCACCCTTTGTTGACCGTCCGCTGGAGGTTCGATTGTTACTGGATATTTATAATCATACAAAAATAGATTATAAATATTCGGCTAAGCAGCAGTAAGGAGCAAACATTCCATATTATGTAAAATCAAGTGAAATTGACAAGTAGTTTAAAATTCCAAGAAATCTTTTCAGATAATTTCTAACGACAATCAGCCCTTTGAAAAGAAGGAGCTGCAATACGTACCATGGGACACCATTGTCATCGTGGAAAAAAAATCCTAGTCCTAGTCTTGATGTTGGTTTGTCCAGTAGATATTATTTTGTACAGACAAGGAAGTAGTAAACTATCGTTTTTTAAAATGATGATTTGGGAACCACTTTACCTATTTTTAAAATGTAAAACGTTTTAAAAAGCTCGTCTTTTGACAACGGGGAAAAGTTCAAAATCGCTGAAACGTATGTATTTTGTCTGTTTGTCTTTTCAACTGCCATCAGGTTGAGGCATATCCCGAGTGACCCTCAAAATAAGCCTTTACTTGTGTAATATTTTGCAACACGTTTTTGTTGGAACCAACACAAAGTCTTTACTGAAAAGGTCTGATTGAGAGAAGAGTTTCGCAATCTATTTACATATGAGCATGAGGATGACGCTTGACTTTGACTTTCTCCGAAGAACATTTTTTTGATCATTACAGACTGTTGGAAATTGTCATGCCTATCAACGTTTCAAAGAAAAGGTGCCACGTAAATGTTATTTGTTATTTAATAGAATGAGCACCACGGATTCGGAAACAACTAAAGGGACGTCAAATTCGAAATCGAGAGAGCCAAACAGTGCTCCAGCAATATAATTACAGTAATTATTTTCAAAATTAATGCTTTTAACTTTTTGAAATTTCAGGGAATTTGTTTTTGTATATTAGCACTAAATTAGCAAGCAAAAGAGCATTTGGTGTCATCTTGCGTCGTCATGGTACCTTTTCAATTCAATTAATCGACTTTATTAACGTGTTAAGAAGAAAGTTGCGTACAAAATTACGCTCCGGAATAATTTGCTTTTGATCTGTCTGAACATGGAGAGCACAATTGCAAGTGTTGTTGCCATGCAATGACCATACTGATGTAG
>JAQIVE010002924.1:0-18327 GCA_034698285.1 Sminthurinus bimaculatus | reverse complement strand
GTTAAAATACAATTAAATTTATATAATATATATATAAACCGCAAGTATGTAGTTACTTTGCTTGTTACAATTACTATACGAAATGTATGGCGTACGGCTAATTGAATTCTTGAAACCATCATAATATGCAGTACGTAGAGTTATTTTGCAATGATTATGAATGAATGAAATAAAGATGAAAATGATAAAAAAAACCAATTGAATTGTAATAGTATGCAAATGCATACCTATAGGTATGCATTTGCATACTATGTATACATACCAGAACAGAGCAGACAACGAATGAACGACAAGTTCCTGCAAAAAGGGAATACAGTGAACATGTGCAATGTTGATACAAAAAGAATAACAATACTATTAAGGAGAAAGTGTGTCCTGTGCGCACAATTCCAAACATAAGAGAACAATAATTCTGTGCTATTCAATGTGATTATTTAATTTAACAGTACAAGAATCAGTACGATCAAAAACTATATGCACTATGCTAACGGCAGAATCACAATTGTCCACTGCATTTTCAAAGAGCATTGTTGAGCGCACAGAAACGACAAAATAGAGAGAGAGAGAGGTGGACTTGGAAAACAAATAGAAAATGGGTTGAAGTCTTAACCGTCAGTCAGTCGTCATCATCATCGGTCAGATAAGAGAATAGCGAGAAAGTGGATGATATTATTGTTGTTGCTCCCACGGTCACTAGATTCAATGCACAAAAAATCCTTTGGAAGCTTATTGTTATCATCATTATTGTGTACACTTATACATGGATTTGATTCCAATTCTCATTGAATCGGATGACAGAATAAGCAAGTGTACTTGCTTATCTTTTCCGTTTCTCTCTCTCTCTCTCTCTACCTCCCTCTTTCTGTCCACCAAAAATGAAATTCCCATCAATATCAACATTAACAGTACACATACTACTTTGTTATAATATATTACATTGAATAAGTTATTATTATTTATTTATGAGAACAGATCTATGTATGGCAATATAGAATCATAGAGTATAATTTATTTTTGAATGATCAGAACGTCTGTCTATAAAGAGTGTTTTCCGTGAGCTAAACAAACTAAATGAACAATTCTCGCTATCCAGCCAATCACTTTAAAAGCTCAACTCACTCTCATGTTTGTCGCGTGGCAGACTGAAGTAAATATCCACAAAATACAAAAAATATTCAGGGAATGAGAATGTCACGATATTCATCTTTCCGGTTGACACATACATACGAAAACAGTCCAACTAGATTAAACTGATGCATATTTGTAGTTGTAGCACAGCTTGCAGTGTAGCAAGCGTCCAGTTAGATAGAAGAGGCTGAAAGAGAATTTAGAGTAAAATTCGGAATAAAACTAACAAGAGTAAGAGCACGTGTGCTACGTACGACAGCAGCAAAACAAAACGTACTGCATGTGAGTTTCCATTTCCCTATTCCCTATTGACAAAATAACCTTTATCGAACTTTGTTGTTTGTGAACAATCTAGTTCCGTCAACACCAAGTTTTCAGTGTATATGCAGTGTTGATAGTAGGTTTCTTCGTATAATATTTCATTTCATCTTCAAATTCATATACAGTTGAGTAATTTTGAGTTGGCACTGTTGGCAGTCAAATATTCGAAAAATCTTTTCAAAGCTACTCAACAATATTATGCGTATTATAAAATAAAATCGTACATAAACTTCACTAAAATCACAAAAATCAAGTCAGGGTTTTTGTGTTATCATCAGACAAAGACTTCTTCCTGAGAATACCTTTCTATATACATAAGAAACACATACTTGTGGAAGTTGCAAGTGGGTATGTGTATATATCTACAAATTACAAGGAAAAAAATACATAATGCAACATATTATATAGTTTTGTATAAAATCATAGAAACGGGCACGAGCGATTTAGCATGATCGACAGCTTTACCTTGAAAACTTTTTTGTTCCCATTTTTTCGAGTCAAAGAAGGCTTTGGTTTCTGCGTTGTGTGCACCATGTATTATGTATACAATTTACCATTTAGTTGCACACAAAGGCAAAAAAACAAATAGAAAAACTTTTTGATTGTTTTTACTACAAATATTCATGCAAATATAGTAGCTTTTGTTTACGATTGTGCTCAGTGTAATGTGCACTTTACATTATAAAGTAAAGTGCATTTAGCCTGATTTAGGGAAAAGAACTTTCTTGTCATTTTATGAATAATCGGACTCAAAAAGATACAAATAGAACAATAAGCAATCTTGACTTCGATTCGTTTGTTTCATTGTAAAAGATCATGTTTTTAAAGAAAACATACGGTACATGGGGGCGTACTCAGATATCATGTGATCTAATAGCTAATAGGCATGCCTTTTCAAGTTTTTCAAAGCAAATATGGAGTAACAATTATTATTTATGCAGTTATGTACTAATGTAGTTGACTATCGCATTCAAATAAATACAAATTATATTGGAGTGAAACTTTTAGCTCATTCGTTTATGGTTTAGACCTTTTGCCGTCTTTTATTTCAATGCCGTGGACTTTCAAGTTTATGCAAAACTATGTAAACATTACACAATAACTACTGACATACAGAGCTGCAGAGCACCACTTAATACTTATGTGTCGTAATACAGGGTTAGGCAGAAAAGACTGGGTATATGGAAACTTTCCGTGCTCAAAGTTTCCATTGTTTGAAATTGAAACTTTCCGGAAAGTTTCCCAGTCTTTTCTGCCTAACCCTGTACTATGGTAGTTATTTGTAGAGTATAGAAACCGTAATAACATGAAAGATATTTAATTTGTCAACTGAACTATTCTGGGTATTAAAGTTTAAGAAAAGTTGACAAGGGACCAACCAACAAATATTGATATTAAACGAAAAAGGTACCAGAGGCAAAGGAATAAAATCCGAAGCAAAGAAGATCTCTTTCATTTTTCTATCTCCCTCTCCCTCATCGTAAAACTTTAAACCTTTCAAAAAATTTGCCCAGTTTTAGGACCCGGTTCTGTAAGTTCTTTCTATTTGATGTAATAATAATAATAATAATAATGAGATGATACAAAACTAAATTATGACAATCTTATAGGTACATAATATGTACGTACAAGTAACAAGCATATTATATATTATGTCCTATATGTCTATGAATACAAAGTCAATAGTTAGTACTATTTACTTGGAGTATACTGCACCATGAATACAAATGCCTGCTACAAATATGCTAATGAAACATGGAACAATATGAAAAAAGAGCTAAGTCCGAAAAGAACGACAACGACATGCATTGTAATTAATGGATTATTTTTCTGCAAATTAAGTGTGGGAACGTAGATAGGTTGGGATCTGGGATCTAGTAGGTATACAAACTTGTCCATGGCCTTGCATACTGATGAGCTTCAATGTATCACAGGGAATGAGATAGATAGTTGAAGAGTATTTAAAGATCTCATCAAACATTCACTCCTGACTGACTGGAACTGGCTATGCATATTATATTTTATCTTACAACCCGCAGTAACAACAGCTGAATAATAGTACCACCACCAGTCGAATTAAGGATCAAGTCTAATCGTAATAGTATTTAAACTGCAAGAATATGATCCGATTCAGATGACAGTCTCAACAACCTAGACACCCACTAATATTTTAAGTTATACATTAGGCACTATAGAGAAAAGGGACGGCGGATTATCATTAGTTATAACCAGTATATTTTACCGACTGCATTGAGACAATTTCGTTGTCGTCTCACCATCACAACTTGTCTCCTCTGATTTGCCTAACTGCACTTCACAGAACAACTTGACGATGTAAATGTATCTCTTTTTTCTCCGTGAACTAATAAGAACAGTACATGTATAATAATATAGGAGGAATAAATCCTTACCCTATACTATATGCATCGTAAAATGGAATCGAGGAAAAATATAAATTGACATTAAGAATGATATTACGGACAATATTGCATAATGTATGCATATATACCTACTTTTGTAATGTACATCATGTCCTCCAGCTTTTTCATGAATTTAATAAATGTAAGCCGTACAATATTTACTTTAGGACAAAAAACTTTTATGTCATGATATTATAGAGACACGTTTAGCTAGATATAAAAATACAAAAATAGTATAATACATTACTATGCACTCTGCTGATTTGATTTAAATAACAATAGGTGAAAATCTTCCAGAGTAGAATCCGGCACCGACCTCGTTGTACAAAGCAAGATATTCCCTCTCAACTCTTAAGGTCACAACACTAGTATTAGTTAAAGTATAATTGAACCTTCGGAAGAATAAAGTGACACCTAATAGCCGTCCATAGTAAAAAAAAGTGTACTGCAGTATACAAAATTCAAGGTTGTACCTTGTAAAGTTTAAGAATATGGAAGAGAAGACGAGGTAGAAAGTAGAAATAAAGAAAGATAAAAAAACTATGAATCCTTACGGGAAACTAGAAGTCACGAATTGTTCGACATTTGCATAAGATATCAAATTCTATAACGTTTCGATGATGAGACCTCTTCTCGTGTCTATGCATGTACCTTCGTTTTCTTTTTTGTCCATGACATTGTATACATGCATACATGTATGATGTGATGATGTGTTTGATTTAATCTAAAAATTTCTCTAAAGTTCATATCCAGGTCCTAACCCCTCACTACTATAGAATATATATATTTATATATATTCTACTCTATTTCATGTGTATCTATGTTTGTTTAAATTTATATGCACAAATTTACATCAGTAATGTTATTAGTATCCATATTTATTAAAGGTTTTTATTACCTCGCCCTGTTGAATCGTTTTATCATCAAACTTTTGATCTCGGGTTCATTTAAATCCTCATCAAAATTATTCGTCTTGTGTGAATGAGGAAATAATCTAAGTACGTGAAATAAACATTAATTGGAAATTTAGAAAACGTCAAACATGCATAGAGATATCTTTGACTATCGAAGCTCCAAGACGCCTTTTTAAAATTAAATATGAAATAGTTAATATTTATAATTATATTATACATTACCCGCTCCCGTTACCAACTCTTTTGATCTTGTACATAGTACATAGTACACAGGCCCTCTGAAATAATGCTCTGTAAGTCCAGTTGAGGAATACAAGTTTCCATACTTAATACTTACTTAAGTATCCAGTTTTTTGATATTTGAGATGTTCAATTAGAAGTTCGCCGATTATTTTCCAAAAAGGCACCAAATAATCTGACAAATTTTACGGGTTACGGGCTCGTAAAATTTCCCTGTATAAGCTAAGTAAATAAGTAAATCCTTTCTCTGCTCAGAAAAAGCAGCCCAGAAAGTAACGTCGTTTTGCAAGGCAATATTAAAGGACTGATATGTCATTGTCTGGTGTCATTTTTGCAGTCGCAAAAATTTCGCGAAAAAGATAAAAGAAATAGGGAGATAGTAAGTATAATATTACGTAGTATGTACAAAGTACAAAAGTAAGTAGTAAATATGTAATTAGTACTTACCATGTACATACGTTGAATTTCAATGGTTTTCTTATGTAACGCGGTTGCATAAAATGCTGTAATGTCCGTTAAATATGCATAAAATACATAATATATAACATACGGCATATCGTACTTATAAAAACAGCTACATGGTGCATGGTGGAAGATAGAAGAAACAATATTAGACTAAAAATGTTCAGGAATTTATTAAAACTGCACTATAATAATATTATTATAATTTACATGTGCTAATTCCTGGATAAACTTGTAAGCAAGCACACCAAAAAACTGAGAGCTAAGAATATAATCTTAGCTCTCTTATATTCTCAGCACTGTGCCAAGAACCAACACTGTACTTAAACAAGTTATATTTTATTATTTCTAACTTCTAACAAACTATTACTTAAAGTAAACATAATATTATTATTGCAAGTGATTTTTTAGTACAGTGTTCTATAGTTCTGAAATTACAGTGTAAAAGAAAAAAGAAAATAAGTTGTGTCAAAAATATATATATTTATACACGAGTGACGAGTGCGCGTTCATCATTTTGGCATTTTGCTGGATTGAAGTGCTGGATGCTGGAATTATTATCTGTCAATTGGCGCCGTACAATGTCATTCATAATCACAAACCTTTTACATGTCATCAAGGAGGAGGAAGTAGTGCTGACTCAGGCGCCGAATTTTCGGAAAAATTAACTTTTGATTTGCAAGACTTAAGAAAAAACTTTTCTGAGTTCCGAGCACATGTATAATGTATTCGTTTTGCTGTCAATCAAACTGCGATGTCTTGTAGATTATACGCTGAGGTAACCAATGTCTATTTAAAATAAATAATGTAGTACTGAAGTATGTGTAATTTCTAGTCTCATTATGATTAAATTTTACATTTGTAATAATATTTACGTTAAGTAAGTTGCATTTACCTACAAGTAATATAAGAACCTTAGTTGTACGTTGTACGATATGATATGTGTACTTAATCATTTAAAAACATAATTTTAGGTTCTGCACTCGTAATGTGTAACATCAACTATATCAAAAAAATATCACCATTGTTGTAGTCAAAGTGGAGGAACAAAATATGCGCTGATTGTACTGTCTGCTCAAGATTTCAAGAGAGAAAGATCCATGTATAAATTCATAAGGTACGTACGGATAAAATTAATGATAATAAATTTGGGCTTTCCTTTGCATATCACTTGAGTCAATCTCACGAGTATTCAGTTTTCTTGTCACATAAAGTGAAGAGTAAAACGAGCCACTATGTGTAGGAATTTATGCAGTATGTACACAGTACACATCGATTATGTATACATTAAGAGGGGAAAAGTGATGACAAAGTACAACAATACAATGTACAATAAACACATGTACACAAACTGAGAAGTAAGTACATGATTTAATATAGCTATGTAGTAAGCGCATTTATTTTAAAGTTGTTGTATTTACATGATCAATGATCAAGATTGAAGCAAAGTAGAGACTTTGTATGAGCTACGAAAATTTATATTATACCTACTGTAATTTCTTAAATATTCCTATTACATGTAGGACATGCAACAAATATAGACAAAACCTGTAAAGGGTACGCATCCCCACAAATATAGTATCTACGTACTACGTGTATATGTTTGCATGATTTGTGATATCTCTGTAGCAAAGAATGCATAATACATTTCCAAATCGTCGCATAATAGATAAAAAACAAACAGCGTTATAAACAGGTTTTGCAGGTATTTTTTAACAAGATGATAATGGTGGCGGGGAGAATCATCTTGATTTAAATATCACACTCAATAAGGATGAAGAAAAGGAAAACAAACATGTGTAAGTAAGTATGTGTAGGCATCAAATGTTTGCATGTGTTTACGTATACTTAAGCGATGAGGTATTATTATTATTATTCGTTTCCATCCAATGAGAGAATTGTATATTCAGTTAGTTCACACCTTCCCTACCGTCTCATTGGCTGTAGATTTTATACTACAACAAACTATACCTGATTTAAAAAACAATGTAACATATTTATCTCTTCTAGTTTCAAAGAAAGTTTCATCAAAGGAAAGGTTTTGAAAGCGGAAGAGTTTTCGATATTATTCTGTGTTACATCATTCTTGAGATACATATTACCTAGTTTTATATTATTATTGGATTTCATACACAATAATAATTCATAATTTTCATTATCATTTTTTTGAAATGTACCTATAAAAACTTGTAGTTTACCAACAAAAAATGAGATTTCAATTCTCTAGTTGTACCTACTAAATGCGTACATTTCAATTTCAACATGGTTTGTTTATGTAAGATGGAGATGGAGTAAAGTAACATTGGAAACTCGTAAGATCAACAGGCTTTAGGATGGCTTGTTCCATATGAAATCTGAGATAGTGTGCGTAAATAGTAGGTAAAAATGGTTTGTTCATCTTAAATTACGATAATGCAGCGCACTTTTCTACACCTGGCAGAGATATATACCTCTTGTAAAGAGATGTAGAGAGTGGAGAAGAAGAACAGAAAGGGAGAGAGAGAGAGGGAGGACTTTTGTAATATGTTGGGTAGATGATAGACCACCAGGTGAAATCTCTCATCTCCTATTCCTCGTTCTTATTGCACACACATATAATATAAACATATTGTGGTAGAATCGAATAGAGGCAGTAAGGGTTGTTATTATTTCAGCCCCAATTGAACTCTCTGTGTGTCTTCCTCCTCTACTTTTCTCTTGTGCAATGTGTATCGACAGGGAATAAGAATAATTCTCTTTCTAGACTAGAGCCACGCGCCACATTTTACATTCAGAGTATGTTAGAACATTATGCATATACTATTTGAATATTATGAAGTCTAGACTAGCAGAACCAACTCGTAAGTAATCATATAGATTTATGCAAAATTACAAAGCACTTATATACTACACGTATATTCAAATTCATATTACTGTACAAACCATCTTGAAGCCCGAGCTTCAGTCTCTGTATACATATATTTTTCTTCTCTCATCTACAAGTAATAAGTATGTATTATTAACAGAAAGCAGAAAATGTACAAAATGTGCGGCTAAGTATGTAACGATTACACAGTACAAAAGAGGTTCTCCAATTATTATCTAATTTACTTTTCAACCTCACACATAAACACATATTCAAGATTCTAGAGCTTTTGTTGTTTTGTCTCCCATCTTTCAATTCAACCTATCATCCTCTTGTACTGGCGTAAAAGGGTAACATTATGCACAACCTATGCAATATGAATAACTTTGTTCTCGCATACAGCTAATACAACAGGTTCTTTCCATAAATCTAACTGTGCTTGCTCCTTAATAATTTTCCATTGTATTTTTTTGTCTTACTTGTTTTCCGCTCCGGAACAATAATAATATTCAATAGCATATTTTCATCGCCTTCTTTCCCCACCTTCAATGGTAAACGGTATCATGCTCAACACTTTAACTCGCGTCTCTTTGTAAGTGATTTTAAGCCGTCGAAATTTTCCTTAATTTTCATACTACCTCAATGCTTGCATTGTGTACCTAGTACCTAGACGCACGTAAATACAGGAGTGTATCTTGCGCCTGCAGGTTTTCACCAATTCTCAGTATCTCCAAATGGTAGGGTTCTCTCCAGCGGCCTGTAAGTCCATGCATCATCCCTCAAATTTTAATGCTAACAGATTATGAGCATTATGCAGGGTTAAAACAGTGGGTACATACATAATTATGTAGATATGGGATCAATTATAAACACATTTTCGACCGGCTCCAGAACAAATGTGTGTTTTTTCTTTCAGCAAAGTATATGATGGATGGTATGAATACATATGTATATACGTGAGATTAAAACTTTTTAACTATTCAGATGCTTATAGCATAAAATGTTATGCATCATACTATGCGTTATACCTTATGCAACCAAACTGATTTTAAAGGGCTCACATGTAAGAGAGAACCCCTTTCCATTTCGTATACTAGTCGAAAATTTGTCATTGTCAACATTGACAATTTTGATGAAGCACTTCATCTATTATGCTTATTTTATACTTTGCGTTTTTCTTCGTTTCCTCCTGCTTTACTTTTACTTTGCTTTTGCTTTTCGATTTACACTTTGATTTTTCGTCTCAAGTAACCCCGAATTTTTCCGAGTTTCACTCGCGCATCATTTTGCTTTCCTTTTGCTTTCCTGTTGATTTATAGTAGGCAAAAATGTGAAAATAAAAGCAAAATGACAGCATTTTCGTGCTTTTTTGAAAAGTTGAAACTGGTTTAACTTTTAAGCAAAAGCAAATGAAGAGGAAAGAGAGAAATCACACTTCGACTTCTCGTTTCTCATTTTACATGTAGGTATTTTATACCAAACTAGTTAATTAAGTATTAAAAAATATTAGCATTACTTTCGTTATTGTTATTATTATTATTTAATTATATTTATATACGTTTATAATATGTACACTAGGAATGTAATATAAAAATAATAATAACAACAACGAAATCAATTACATTGTTTTAAATGTAAATAAAAACTAGCTTGGTAATAAAAGTTTTTTTTAGTTTTCATGAACCATCTGACAAAATTAAATACTACTTAACTTTACACATTGTTATTTTTATTACTACAATGAAAACGAGCGGGATTTGTAGGGCACGTCTGTTTAACACTAATAATTATAAAACTAAGAAAAATCACCTTTTGTTTCATGGTATAGAAAATTTTTTCTCAATATGGGTATAGTTTGTTGATTTAAATTGTAATCCATGTTTTAATTTCTGCTTGATTTGTATTTTTATACTGTTCCATGTCGTACCTATATTTTACTTTTCACTGCTTTGCAAGGTTTTGATTTTTAGTTTCCTCAATTTTGAAATACAGGAAAGCAAGAGGAAATCAAAAGTATAGCAAAGTTTTTTTTCACAGCAAACTATAAATCACGCAAAGTACAGTCGAATGAAAGCAAAATGAAAAGCAAAGCGAAGTGATGCAAAAAGCAAAGTATAAAATAAGCATTAGTCCTTTTCCCACAAGCCACCCACTTTGTGGTTATAGTTTGGCATTACGAGTGCAAATTTTTCAATTTCTATAGTTAAAAATTCTAAATACTTGTAATTTTAAGGCAATTCAAACAGAAATTTATGTTGCAATTGAATCTTCATTTGCTTTTCATTCTATACATAACCAACGTTGTCATAATTCCGCATTTTCTTTTTACTACTTACTATATCATGTTAGTGAGTAAAAAGTAGTTGATATTTACTACTTTCTTTCTAGTCCTATATGTAAGTAATATGTATCTTCTTAAACATTTCAAATTCTTTAAAATATAGCTTGAAGTTGTATTGAAAGTAATGTGTTATATATGTATTCTGGAAATTATAATGTAATAGACTACAATTTCCAAACAAAGGTGTATTTTAAATTTTAAATGTGACTTTATCTTATTAGGGAGTAGAATTTGTGGGCTTTATACGAACATGTGTACACAGTGTACAGTACTCGGAGCTCTTGTAAAAGGTTGTAAATGTGTAAGAGCATAAATGTCATGTAAATTAAAAGCAAATAGCCAAAAACCTTTCGTTGACTGAGTTTAAAAAGATTTGAATATTAAATGTATATTTTTGCTGTATTTTGAAATCATTGATGATTTCCATGACCTTTCCAATTTTGTCAAACTTATGTAGGTATGTACAATAATATTTTTATTGAGAAATGCCCATTCTTATCTCTACTTTACAATAATATGTGCATCTCACTATTTCCGTGCTGTTCACAAATGCTTCTTAAACTGTCCTTTATTGATTTAAAATGTACATTTCTTCATATTGATCGGACGATTTTGTACAAACCAAACAGAGTTAAGATAGAAGTGGAAGAATTTAGATCAGTTGTCAAAATATTCAAAATGTCACGCTTGAACTAGTTGTGTAACTGTGTGTAGTTACTAACCCCCCATACGTTGAGACAAATGAAAAAGTGAACAAAAAAAATCTAATCTTTATGCTCTTTATAATATTTCCACATTATATCACATTAAAATTCCATATTACTCTCATACAAAAATGATGAAGTGCTGAAGGTAGCAGGTATTTAATGAAATTCAACTCAAGTATTAAACGTGTACACTGTACACGCTACACACTCTACTACGTTCGTGTGACACACATCAAAGTCTCGTTCCAAACGTCAACAAGAATTTGGTAACTCTGTAAATACGTATTACATATCTTATATAACTATTCAATCATGTTCATTTGTTCATTTATCATGAATCATGATATTTGCCATAGAATCATGAATCGTTGCAAAACGTTCTTCTTTAAATATTGAAAGTGGAGGTATTAGGTATTTTATACTTTCCAGTTAGCATGAATTTTAAGGTTGGTATTCTTAGAACAGTCTTTTAAAAGAAATAACTATATGTTGCTATGGAAATGCCATATACTAATGTACATGAGTAAATGTCTCCTAATTTTGAAGTTCCGTGTGTGTATAGTGTATATTCAAACTACCGTTTTGATGTTCTATGCATTTATTTAAACTACCGGTTTCTATTGATCAAATGGAAAATTATTTGAATATTCAAAGCTAAGTAGAATTATGAATTGCAACCGTATTTAATTTATACAAATCTATAGATGTTGCAATATGCATCCAAAAATTTAACAGTTTAAGTTTCATGTCAGTAACTTGTTTTGATTTTGTGTGAAAACATGCATTTCTGCTTCTAAAAGTTGTACTATTGTTCAAGTAGTTCAAGCCCAAAAATAGTTGTGTAACTCAACCTATGAATCAAGGCTAACTCCAGGTCTTTTTTTCCAGAAGTAATAATATGTAACCTTTGCATATCTTATCATTAAAAAAACTGTACACAAAAGTTAAGAAATAATACATTACATTGTTTCTTTAAAACTTTAAAAGGCGATACGTTGTACACTAAAAGACATTGGGTAGGTTAACTTGTCATGATAGGAAATGAATAACAAATGTTTAGTAATCATTGTTTACATTGTACTGCAAGAAATTCAAAGGGATTTCAAAGAAAAAAGAAATCACAAATATTATGTAAAAACATTTCGATAGAATTTGATGTTGGTCCCTTGTTTGGCATTTTAATATTGGCTCCAGTTTTAGTGTATTAATCTCGCTGTTTGTGTATATTATATTATAACATGTGCAACTACATATAGCTAAAGACTTATATCTGGTAAGTTTGAAGTTGCTTTGTCGTGACTACAAGGGGAAAATCCCACAAGTTCTGAAATCTTGCTAGAATAAAATGTAATCAAATTAATTTTTTGCACATTGCAAAAGATTTGGCAAGGTTGTACACATCTGAAATAGAATGAAAATACTCCTCCAATAATTTTACATATTATATATTTATAGCACATGTATCATGATGTATTGAACATTATGAATTTTCAAGTATCAACCTTGTGTTACTTTTGTTTTGGACAAATCAATTCCCTGTTTTCAACACGATTCGATCAGTTATATAGATGTTTACATCATGTAGTCGTTTATATTATTTTGTAAATTTCTCCCAAAACGTTTTTTTCACATTGTAAATAATGTTTTCCAAAGTTGCGAGATAAACTACTCATTATACAAATAAATAAACATGGCATTCAAGTGTGTTCGATTACATCTTGAATTTTTCATTGTATATGTTTTATGTAACACAAAAGACACGTAAGGTACTGGCATATTTAAGACAAAGGGGGAGGACATATTCATACACCACAATATGGTAGTCACTAGAACCAACATGCCTTCTAAATTCAATGTTACATTTGCGTTAACTATATAACATAGAATCCAAAAATGTCGCCGACATAATATAAGTAGACTTTTTCGTTTGCTTGAATTCTGATCACCAGCAACAAAATGGCCATTTAAAATGTGTATGCGGGCATATGTATGTGTGTTTACTTACAACTTGTTAGTTATTTTCCCCACAAGCACGCATTTCACTGGCAATTCATCAAATCATTTAATCACTTGTTGCTAGTGGACAACTACTTGAGAAGCAAGCCTTTTTCTTCATTGCTTTCTTTTTCATTCTTGTTGCACTATTTTAATGAATGAGAACTTGAAATATCTTACTATAAGTTGCATAATCTTCAAATACTGTACGTAAAATAATATTTTAGTACAATATTTTAGAGTATCCATAGTGCTACAGTACTTTTTTCCGGCCCATACTGTATACTGTTTATGAAAAGGGGAAAAAAAAGATTTCATTTTTGACGAGAGTCGAGAGCCAACTACCTGATTTCCCAACCCAGCCCCTTTCCAATATACAAAGAAGAATAATGCTTACATATTATTCTCCACCTGAATCTTTGGTCCTATTGAGACCTCAATTCAATAGATTGATACAATGTATTTTTTTCCTCTGTACTCCTATAGGCACAGAAGTATCTATACATGCAAGCTTATACAATAAATACTTATATACCTAGTTTATAATATTATCCAATAGCAAGTTGGTTAACAATGCAAAGGAACGACAAGTTGGAAATACTTTACTCAGTATGTAAAATATTTTAACATATCGTGTTAAAGCATCTATCATAAAAGCATTCTCCAGGTTGTATAAGTACAGTTTTCTACGCACAAACCACTATGTGTTTGCATACCAATGTTGCTTATAAATGCATGTATGTAAGATTTAACCCATGTAAGATATTAAGTAAAGGAGAATGTTTCGAAATTTCGAAAGCACAAACCTCTTGACGAATCTCACAAATGTTTTCATGTATGTATTTATATATATATACATATACATTATATATACATAGTTAGGATAAGATTTTTTGAACATGACCTTCTGACAATTTCTCAGGTAGTTTTAAGAGTTGAAGTTATTTAAAAACATTACAATTTATTACAATGACTGTTATTGTATTTTGTAAAATATCCGATGTGACTATGTGGGCTATTGCCATTACGGAATCAACCATTATTGTTGCAGAAGATACAAAACATTAATGTAGGGACCGTATCAAAATTTACGATGAAAAGTGTTCAATAAATCTTTCTAATGATTTTTTAAGGTGCATGAAAAATATGTGCTCATATTGTGTGCATCAGAAATGCAAGTAGTATTGGCAAAAATTGAAGAAAAAACTTTTCAGCATATACAAGGTTGACCGTCATATAGACAAATATTATCTCCTCGAGCGTTACTATGTATGTATTTTTGGAAACTGTTATATAGTAAAGAGTAAAGCATATAATATATGCATAGACCATAGCTTAGAAAAGTCGCTGGATTCGAATACGAATGTTGTGTGTATGATTTTTTAAGGGCTCCTAAGACTGTGGGGAAGCAATCTGTGTAAATTGACAAAGAAAAGGTTGCCTGCCTCCTTGTTTGCATTTTGTTGATTCGAGTTTTTAAAATCAATTCTTATTTTAAATTCATCATTAATTATTTGTAGACTGGACAAGGATACGCAAATGTCAAAACTTTGTGCCTAAGTGACAAAATGGGCAAGGTAACATGCTGAATAAAAGGGTAGGAATGAGGTTTGCTTAGTATAGTGTATTCTAACTATTAATTAAGTATGTATAACTACATTCAAAAAAGTGTCCGATTGAAAAATGTACTTGCTCCCTTTGAATTTGTGAAGCGTATGATGCATAGCAGTTTCGTTTCTATTGATTGGTGGTACGATACAAGCAGTAAATTTGTAGTTTTTTATTGATACGTCAACCCTTGTTGTTTTAACTTTCATACCACATTTAAGACTAGCTTGCGAATAACAATACATTCATAGTTGTTGATTTGGTATATGTATTATACGCTACTACCTTTACCAAGTTTACAAGAACAAGGCAGTAGCTGTTTCTGTCGGGTTTAACTGATAATGCAGGACAACTTCGAAGAGAAGATTCTAGTACTAGTGTAAATTTGAATAATGACATGTGTTGTCAATTTTTCAATCCTCTCAATAGCTAATTGTACAGTTAAAAATTAGAATTAGGTATCCATATTCTCTTAATCTGATGACGATTCCAAGGAGTCGACAAGGCTATTTACAATGTATGATCGGTAGCTATATATATGGTAGATGTATAATGTATACATATGTGTGCGGCAGCAGCTTCAGTTCTATGTAGCTCATTGACCTCTGCACTTGATACTGATAAAATAATTTAAATATATTCCATATGTAAACTAATACTAGTGGATAGGAAGGTAAAATATTATTTTTTTAAAATTCATTCCAAAAGTTGGTTGGCCGGTTGTCTCCTTGGACATTTTTGTACACGAACACGTACAATACATGCGGACAGAGTACGTAAATATGTGTATAAAAAGAAAGACGATCGAATGGCAAAGCGATACTAAAAATGAATGTAACACTGTATCCATTTGTACGTTTACATTTTCTGTCCTGTTTTGTTGACAATGAGAAGGATAGGAATGTCCAATGATACATAGTTGGGATCGAAAGACATTAGACCAAGTATGGTAGAAGGAAATGGGATGTATAAAAACACGGTTGAAAAAACTATCAGTTAGCAGACATTATTTTTATTATTAATATCGATCCCTTGTGAACGGTCAGATGCTACTATATATTGACTTGTCCCTTCTGTAACTATCCATACACAAGTATCTATAAACTTATAACCGTTGTACAGGTGCGCTCTTTGCTCTCACTGGTTTGATGAAATGAGCGTCTCTACATCAAGATGACAAAACCATGGAATTTATGTAAAAGGTTGTTGTGGCCTCTGTCCGCAGTATTAATATACCAAGAGTATGTAGTTCCAGATAATGTGTAGTGATAATTATAATAATAGGTGGAAGGTATAGAATCTATGATAGGTTTATGTATGTATAAATATATTTGAGAGCTCTCAGACTTTCTTTGTCGAATCTCTCTTTTCTTGATGAACAAAAAGAAATATTTAAAAATCTCAAAAGAAAAATTTCTCTTATTCGATTCCATCGATTAGGTAAGCTTGGGTGCCTTGGCGAGGTTAGTCTAAGGTTCTCCCTTAGGTTTAGACTTGAGTCCCAAAGTCCAAATCGTCTTTTACATTTTTTCTGCCTCTTTTCCTTTCTCTCTTATGTGTACCGTGTACATACCATTATAGTTTTTCTTTTTCTTGGTTCTTTTTTTTGTTGTACCTGAAGCTTCTTTCTAAATGTGCATGCATACATATGTATAAATAAATACATTTGTATTTGACACAGCAGCACAGATAAGAGTAGTCGAAGTAGCTGCAGAAATAATAATCGTAATATGTATGTAGTGAAGTGAGTTAGTTGTATCTAATGGCATGAGGCCATCGAATATGAAATCGAAAGTTTATGCGTCTCGCATTGCCTCTGCAGCCACTGACAATTTAACCTATGACATTTGAACAGCCTTTTCCTTTTGGAAATTTTTCATATTTTGTAGCCTAGACGTCATCGAAAGGAGAATCTGAGAATTTCCATGCGTGATGTGGTTACATCAAATGTGAACAGTACACAGACCATAACGATTTAATGTTCATGTGTAGACGTTTCTTTGTGTCACATTTTCAATGTTTGATTTCTCCATCGTGAATAGGTACGTAAATGTTTTTTCTTATTCTTCCCTTTCCAAATACCCTTGAAGCAAAAGATTATCTGTGTGTATAATGCAAGGTGGTGTTTGAATCAATTTAATTCAAAACATTTTTGACCTTGTAAAGGATAGAAATTTATCGCGCTCTTCTCGTAGATTTTGAGTAATACTAATAGCTTCAAAATACTACTGAACTTAACCACGCCAGGGTTTTATTTATGAATCGACCGATTTACTGTCGTTTTTTTTGCATATTTTTTAGTGTGCTTTGCTATTGAATTGCTAACAACAAATTTAAAATATTTCTTCTTCGTAGATAACAAAGGATGCATCTGTGTTTTATCAGATTTGATGGCAGGTGACACAATTGAGCAATATTGCACATTTATCTGTATTATTGCTGTTATATTTCGTTTCCTAAAGGAAAATGTCTTGCTTACATTTGGCGACTTTTTTTGAATGAAAGATTTCCTATTTATCCATAATTTATGAATCGACATGAGATAAATGTGATGAATGTTCTGCATAAAAATAAACTACTACTAACTTTGATGAAGATAAAGTTTTACGAATATGTGTAACGCGTAACCGTTTATGACAAAAACACAGATTTAATATGTAATTTATTTAAACGGACGAATGGTGTGAAAGTCCCACTACTTGATGGTGTCCTACTCTATATAAGTTAATCCGGTAGTTATCAAAGCCAATTGTTTAGTTTGGTTCACTTTGCTGTGTTGTAAGTTGGTGTTGGCATAAAAACTAAAAGGTGAAGAAGTTGTAGATGGTTAGAGCGAGGAAGATGTTCAATGTTTAATGCTAGCATACTCGATGAAATAAGCTATAAAAGTGAGAATGTACGATTGTGATGAGCGAGGCTGGCAAGAAACGATGTAATATGTTTGTGTACAAGGGGTGGTAGACAGGAAAGGACCGCAGTAGAAGGGTTTTACAAAACTCTTATTTTGTACTTTTACTGAATTTTTCGAGTTTTAGGTTGTGTTGCGTATGTATAGATTTACACATTTAAACTTTGTTTGTGTATCCTCAGTTTTCCAAAGTAGCTCATACTTTCGCAATAAATTAATTTATCCTTCATCCAAATTTACTCCATTTGCGTGTACATCCATAAGCGCGTATGCATTAGAAACGCGATTGAAGAGTACAGTCTGTACATTTTAGCGAAAAACATGCTTCACGGCGATTGTATTATCTCAATCAAATGAGGTTCGATTTTAATAATCAAGAGCCCCATAGGATCGTAAATGTTTTTTTGTTTTAATTTTTGGTAGGTCACTTTAATGAAA
>JAQIVE010002923.1:0-18333 GCA_034698285.1 Sminthurinus bimaculatus | reverse complement strand
ACCACCTCCCCCCCTCCCTCCCCTCCCTCTCTCCGCTCCATCATTATTACAGATTCGTCTGCCATTTCGCTGACCGACTTCCTTTGGCGCTTTTCTCTCTTTCTCCACTTTCTCTCTCTCTCTCTCTCGTGCTTTCTCCGTGTGTACCGACTGTGCACAAATACGTATGCATATGTAGTGTAGACATGGCTTATCTTATCTCGCCGCTCTTTCTTCCTATTACTCTGCCTCACTTTCCCCAACTCTACGCTCCTTTCCTTTCCTTTCCCTTCTCTTCCTTTACTTTACTTTACTTTAGGTAGACAAACACCCAGTTCGACAATCCCTTTCCGTATCCAACTCCACAAAATGCAGGCACATTCTCTCCAAATTCATATATATGTATATACGCCACGCTTATATCTATGTATATGTATGTAGGGAGATATGGAAATCCCGGATATAAAGTAAAGTATATTGCATCCATTTTCTCCAGAAGACCCCACCACACAGGCGGAGAGAGAAATGGAGGAAGCCAAACCAAGTCAAAGGGAATGGGAAAAGGAGAAACAGAAGTAGAGAAAGAAAAGGCAGGCAGGGGAAGGAGAGACGAAAGGAAGGAGCGAACCGGGAACGGTTTTGCCGTTCTGTTCCCAAGTCGTCCGTAATACATTCACCAGCCAAAACTACGCGTATATGTATATATATATGCCGACATTTAGGCTTTCATGGTAAGTGGCGATGGAGTTACCCGGCTGCAGACTGCAGTCGCCCAACCCCGACTTTGTATATATATACACTACGTATATATGTATTATGTATTCTGCAATGT
Source organism: Sminthurinus bimaculatus (assembly GCA_034698285.1). Taxonomy (NCBI): domain Eukaryota; kingdom Metazoa; phylum Arthropoda; class Collembola; order Symphypleona; family Katiannidae; genus Sminthurinus; species Sminthurinus bimaculatus. Next base: position 17,522 of record JAQIVE010002923.1, on the reverse strand, counting down.
CTACAAACTAGACACTCTACACCTACATCCTACATAGACGCGGTCGTAGGCGTAGAGCCGGAGTTGGATGTGAAAACTCGGAGCAATTTGATATAGCGAAGGGAAAGAGGGGAAAAGCACACACAGTGATGGCATGGCACTGTGGAAATCTGGGAACATTTATCTGGAGAAAGAGGAAAGGAAAGGAATGAAATGGAATGGTAGGGAGGAGAAGGAGCAAAGAGAGAGAGAGAGAGAGAACTAGAAGGAAGGAGAAGAAGCAATTCTCGGGTAGAGAAAAAGAGCGGACAGAATTATGCGGGAATACTTAGGTAGATAGACTCGGGCTGATTCTCATGCTGATGATCAGGCTGATGGTTGGAGGAGATGCAAGACAAGGAATGAGACCAAGACGGAGATGGAACGAACCAAGTCTCGAAAACGACGACGACTATTCTACAGCATGAACTGAACATAGCTGGAAAGAACGGGGAAAGCGAGAGAGGCGTCCTCATTATTAGCAATTAGATAAAGTGGCCTCAGAACGAAAGTACGCCACCACATTTCCTATTTTTCTTCACTCCACTCTTCTACACTCTACATTCTACATACACTCCTACTTCATCTTCGTCTGAGTCTGGACTGCCTCTCCGTCTCCTCCTCAACTTTCCCCATGTTTTCCAAAACGAAGGGAGTGAATGAACCAACCAACAAATCAGATGAATAACCACGGAGAAAGTAGTGAAAGTTTAAGTGGTGAATTCACAAAACAAGAACACAAGTGGACCAACAGCAGAAACAACATGAGGAATAACATGAGCATCTGATGAAAATCTAGATTTTAATCCCGGTTCCATCACCAACCAGGCTGCTTGTGTACATAAGATAAATGCAATGCAAGGAAAAAGATGCTAAAAAAGGTAAAAATGCCGATTTTATGCAATTGGATGCGGACAGACAAAGAAAGTAAACTTTTTGTTCTTACCTCATCGTCGAGATCGTCGAGTTCCAGTTTCCTCGCCTGCTCCATCCTCATTTGTTGCTGCTGGCGCAAGTAGGTGGTTGTGAAGGGCAGACTGAAATTAATGTCGAAGGGAATGCTAGAGCCAGTACCGATGCCGCTGCCGCCAGAAACTTGTCCGTGCTTCACACAACTTGATTGATGGAGCTTGGACTTTTTCTTGCTGCTGCTGCTGCTGCTGTTGTGACCGTGACTGCCTCGCTTTCCCCCGGTTGAAACGGAAGCTGCTGTAGAACCTGCATTTGCATTTGTATTTGTAATTGCATTACCATGGAGGTTTGCCGTTGCAGTCGAAATGTCGGGGGAGGGGGAGCTTTCGATTGAGGGGGAGGCTACCGCTCGACTTCTTGGCTTTCCATGTCCATGTCCATGCCCGCCGTTGGTCAGGGGCGAGTCGCCTGAGGCACTACCACGCTTTTGACACTCCATGCACTGCAGCAGAAATTTGGTAACGGCTTCTCGCGGAAGGAATGCATATTTTTCAGTGATCTACGGAAAAAAATGTTTGGAAAAGGTCAGATTACAAAATTTTGACAATATTTAAGCAACAATAATAACGATGATTGTATGGAAATTGTTTCCATTTTCATGGTCCTCGATGAGCAAATTGAGAAAAATAGGGAGAATGAAGTTGGCTATATATATTTGTATAAACTCCGGATGTTTAATGTTGTTGTTGTTATTATTATTGTGTTTTGACTCAGCAGGCAGAAAAAGAGAGAGAAAGTCAGGCTTTGCCTTTGAAAAAGATGGAGAAAGTGGGCGAAAAGAGAGAGATAAAAAGTGCCGAGGAAGAAAGAAAGAAAGAGAAGGAGACCAACTTTCGTCAACTTTCTTAGTCCCATAAATTTTTTAGGTTTTCCAAGGCAGTTGTTCCGTGTTCACTCGTTCGTTCCTTCCTTTTCTCTCCTGTCTCACTTTCTCTCTGCTCCTTTCTCTTTCTCTGGCTTTTCCCAATGGAGATGTAATTTTATGCTTGTACGCCCTTTGTGCACGTTCCTCAGATCGCACACTCTTGTCTCTCTCTTTCGCTCTCTGTATACTGTATACTGCACGGCACACTATCAATCTACAGTCTATTTCATTCTCCGTCCTTGTTTAATGTATGTATGTATGAATGTATGTGCACCAACACTCGCACATACTAAAATGGCTCAGCACCGCCATAACTCATTCAGTCATGTACAGACTCCTCTATCATCGGCAACCAAACCACGACTCACCACCACCACCAAAAAAATTGTGAATGAAAAACTGAGCCTCAATGGAAATGTGCAAGTCAATTCAATATACATACAGGCATAGAGGCAACCAAAAACCGAGAAAAGGAAGCAAAAACGGGACAAATTGTTAAAAAACTTTTACAATGGCCCCTATTCATTGTATAAATTGTCAAACGTCACTTGTCCCCTGATTGAATCTGATGGTTCAGGAATTAATCTCGATAAAAGTTTAATTTGTCAACTCAGACAGTTTTAAGTACAGCTGGATTTAAAATAAAAATTCAAAAAGTGAAAAGGTTTTTACCGCTCGATATGTCCGTTTCTGGCCCGCGTGTTTTCCATTCTTGGCCTCCGTCTCCACGTGGACCGTGTAGATGATGTCAAAAAAATATTCCACGACAGCCACCCGCTTGTACACCGCCTTCTCCAGGGATCCACCACCGTCCTGGAAATAGTCAAAAAATAAATACATTATTAGTTTCAAAATTGATTGTTTTTTTCATGTACCAAAATTTGGTGTTTTTATTTAAAAACAAAGGATTTTTAATAAATGAAATAAATATTGCAGTAAAATTCAAATGATGTGAATGCAGAGCTTTCTCCAAGTAATTTTAGCATAGAACGTATAGGAGTGTAAGAGAGCGAGCGCGTTTTCAACCTTCTCCGCGACACTCCATCTACCAAGATGTGCGCGCACTTGGAGAGAAGGCGAAAGATGCTTCAGTCAACTTGAATGGGGATGCATGCACGAGAGAAAATCATGCTCTGTTCTGCCTCTGTGTTTTCTCCCTCTCGGCTTATGTCTCGCTTTCATCCCCACCAAGTTCAATAGATGGAGGCTGGACTTTTCTCCAGAATCAGAAGATTTTCTACCCGTCTTATTCGTCTCAGCGTCCGTTTTGTTTCAAGTTTTTAAATTTTCTCGTTCTCGTCAACTTTTTTAAATATTGTATAATTTAATGTGCTTCCTTAAATTTGACAACTGTTTAATTTACCATTTTTCTACACACGTTTTTTTGCATTAAATAAATACAAAGTAAAATTTCTGTACAAGATTTTTGTATTTTAATTTTTAACATTTTACATATTTTGAACAATTATGAACAATTTTTAGCCTGTGCTGTAATTCCAAATTCAATTCCAAGAAGAAATTTTTTCAAATTTTCTTGGTAAAATATTTACACCTTTTTGTCCATTTTACACGGTCTAACTTTAATCATGCTAATTGCCAATTAAATCCGTCCAAAACAACGGTTTTTCCTCCCCTTTTGGCCCAAACGAATCGTAAAATTGTCCCCATTCCGATATATATACATATTATATATTTCGTCGCCAAGTGGTGAGCCATCAATTAAATCCTGGTTTAATCCAATCCAATCCCATTCCATTTAAGGGAGAAACCTCAAGCTTGTACCAAAACTGAAGCATTTGAATAGATTGGAATTCCGTCCTATGCAAAACAGTACAAGGTAAAAACAAACAAAGATTTTAGATCCTGCAAAGTAGACAAACAAACATACATACATAGCTGCAAAGAGAAAGAAGAGTCAAGTTCTCCTTTTGGCCTCCCTTCCGGTTTCCTTGTTGCCACAAGTAGTTGTAACAATATACATATACATACGTATGTAGATATAAATATAAAGGCTGTTGGTCCACTTCAAAGTGGCGAAAGTAAAACTAAAGTAGAGCAAGTCGTATGCTGTAGACATACACTGCAGACACAATATAGCAAAAACAGTTCTTGCAGACATATTGGACAAAGAAAGAGAGAGAAAGTGGAGTTTGGAGAGAGAAATAAATAAAAGGGATTGGAATGCTCCTTCTTGAGAAAGGGCAAAAGAAATGGAGAAACTTGCTAGAGCATTAGTTTGCTTTTCGACTTTGGACGATTAGGAACGGCAGAGAGAAGAAAGAGCAGAGAGAGAGGCAGAAAAAGTAGCGGATGTGTTTTCCTTCTCTCTCTCTCTCTGTATATATCCCATCCGCATTTGTATATATCGAAATCCGCTATATAAATTCCCATTTCGCTATACTTTAGGGTTCAACAGGTGGAGATCTTTTAAGAGAAGAGAGAAGCGAAGCAAAATCTCTCTCATTCTTCTGCCTATGCTTCTGCTTCTGCTTCTTTCTCCACTTTCTCTCGTTGCTACTCTCTTTTCCATTTCCATCCTCCCACATACACACGTACATGCACCATTTCAACATTTTCCAACTCTTTTCTCTTTCTTTCTTTATTCCTCTCTCTCTGTCTGTCGCTTTCTCGGTCTCTGCTCAGCTTTAAACTGTGAACTCGGGTCGACTGAACTGAATTTGAGCTAAAGTTGGGCCCAACTTTTGCCTATAAAAGTGAATTGGAGTGAGGTGAATTCAAGTGGTGTTCATATTATCCACAGAGCATTGCTCTTATGCACTCGTCGTCTTCTCTTCCACTCTTTTAAAGGCCGCCAACATACACATACACATACACACACAGACACACTCATCATTCAATCCTCATCTCACTCATTCCACCAATTCACACTCAATTCAACCAGCCAGCCAGCCAGCTCACCCGCCTTAAAACATGTGGACGCACCGGCTATTATCCAAAATCCACAATGATTATACATATGCGGGCAGAGTACAATTATGCACCATTTCACGGCTCACTTTCGCCCCGTATTTTCTTTTTCCAACTTTCCCGAGGGCCAAATATTTCTTTTCGGGGAAAAAAAGAATAAATCATGCGGGTGAAAGTGAATTTCCGGATTGAACGAAACACTAGATTCAGCTAAAGTGCCCTATCAAAATTATGCTACATAAAATATGATTTCATGTAATTTAATTCGTCATTTAATTTGAAATTTAGCAAACACTGTTGCAAAATACATATTGACAAAATGCTGTAAAATTATCGATTTTTCATCCCATAATATGTATGTATATGTATTGTTGGGTAAAAATCTTCGTTGTTAAAGACAAAAAACCCTGATTTTTATATTAAGTGTACAGAATACATTGCCTGATGTTTTTCTCGTGCAAATCGGTTTTCATCAAGCTCATTGTCATTAAACGTTACATTTTACAAGAGTTTTTGTGAAAAAAAGGCATGTCAGAGGGATCATGAAGTTTTTTGCTTATTGTAGAAAATTCGAAGAATTTCGTTTCTTCCAATTGATTTGTGTGTGAAGTACTAAAATGTAGAGCATTGCTCAATACACCACTTGTCCAATTGTCCCCAAAAAAAGTCGAATCAACTCCAAGTTTATGTGTCTTATATCTATGACATGGTCAAAATTACTTTGCCTCGCTTTCTCTCCAGTCTCCGTCTCCGTCTGCGACAGTCGACAGTGAGAGTTAGAGTCTGAGTCACACGGGACGTGAGCCAAGCATCCGCCGAATTGCACCGTCTAATTACTCTAAATTGCCCAGGCCATGAGTACAACTAACTTTAACTGTATCTGTATCTGTATCCATCGATGACGGCAGCAGCAGCAGCGAACTCGGCCAACGAAAAGGCAAAACAAGGACAATGGAAAAGCAAAGGCAAACTAAACTAAAACTAAACCTAAAGGGAAAGGGAATTATTTTTCTCGCTCTCTCTTCCGTCCTCTTTCTTTCTCTGCATGTGAACTGCTCGAATCTTGAATGTGGGTTGAGTTTATTGGTCGTAGTCATGGTGCGAATTGGGTTTTCTACCGCCTTTCTATCTCTCCCTCTTGCCCTGCCTGCCTCGAGCCCCCCACTTCCACTTCTCCAGTCACTTTGGCTAGCCCAATACTCAACATACGACACACATGTGTATATACATTATACATTTTATATTATAGTATGCTAGAATACATACAAAATTTAGTATAGCGACCGATTAGAAATAGACATGGGAGAGAGAGAGAGAGAGAGAGAGAAGAGGAGGAAAGGTTCCATCTCCATTTCCATCTTCTTGTTGCAGTTCTTGCTCTGTGATAAAAGCAAGCCACGGAAACCAAGCTATTGTATGTGTAGGATTGAGGAAAGAGAGAGAGAAAGAGAGAGTAGAAAGAGTGACGGGAGTGTTGGACATAAACATAGAATAAAGGCCATGGGACGTCTGTTGGAGTGTAATATGGATTTGAAACGGCCGCAGCAATGTCAGATGAAACGGAGGGAACATTAAGCCGTTGCTCCGCACACATTTCCCATTCCCATTCCCTCACTCACTCACTCACCAAAAAGACGAAGAAAGAAAGAAAGAGAGATGAGGGAGAAAGAGAGAGAGAGAGAGCCAAAACCAGCGAAGCAAGCAAGCAACACAGGGAAACCAAACTGAAGGCAAGCCAAACCAAGCCAAGCCACGAACGAACCGCGAACCGCCACCACACACACACACACACATACAGAGAAAGGAAGGAAAGCTTACGGATGTACGCACATATCTACGTTTATACTCGTACAATGCAGAGTATATTGTATGTATGTACATAGGCCGGGGATATTTTATAGCCGAGTCGTGGCCGTGGTCGTTGTTGGAATCGTTGTTGGAGAGCTCGAGTGGAGTCGAGAGGGAGGCTTTTTACTAATCCCCGAGAAAAGCCTCCGACTCCTATACTATTACTATTACTATATCTGTATATTATATACAGTAACGTACATGGATGGCAGTATAAGAGGGATACACAGGACGGTTGTTCGTGGAAAGGAAAAATTGGTGGAGTGGTAGAGTGGTCGTTTTCGCGGAGCTTGATGAGTCCCAGCTAACCAATTAGACCGAACGCTGGTTCCGGACTAGTCGTCGTCTTTTCCTCTCTTTTCTCTCTCTTTCTCTGGCTTTCTCCTTCTTCTTCTTCTTCTTCTCCTTCTCTCCCTCCGCCTGCAATAACTCGTTGCCTCCAAATCCTCTGTGCACTTTCCATAGCATGCCATGCCATGCTAGACTACACCAGACCAGACCAGACCAGACGGATCTCAACCAAACCAAACCAAGCCAAACCATACTGCGATTTCACTCGAGTTTTAGCCTCCGCTCTAAGGGTCTCCCAGTGAAAGTGCAGGCAGCCATACGTATGTATATACATATGTATATAGACATTTGGTAGTGCGGATGCCAACGACTCCACTCTCACTCTTCCATTATTATATCTTCTTCTTCTTCTTCTACTACTTTTACTTTGCCCTCTTTTACTGCTCCCACTTTCTCTTTGCTATAAATGTATACGTACATATATTTTGTAGTTTATAAAGTATATATACGACGCTTCCGCCTTCGCTTTCTTTCACTTTGGTATATTATGTCCTAGGATTGCTCTCTCTCCCATTCTTCGGTTCTTTATATTGGGGTGGCGGGGTGCGGTACGACTTGGGTCTTATTCTTATATGTACGTATGTATGAATGTAGTGGAGCAAATGTTTTATTTCTCTCCCGCTATTTTGCCTCTGCTTTTATGTCTCCCTCTTTTTTCTACGTACACGTTTCTCTCAAGCTTTTCTTCTTTTTCGGCGCTTTTGCTTTTACTTGTGCATTTTCCGCGCCCTCCCCTCTTCCCCCTTATTTTTTGCCTGTGTGTGTGGGTCGAGAAGTTGGATTTGGAGTTGTCGGCGGGGTAGGCTGGCAGCTTGCCCTCCAGCTCATCAAACCGGGGAAGCAAAGAAGAAGAAGAAATGGGGAAAACACCACAGCCTGGTATTCTGTGATACCGGCTGGTATGGAATGGACTGGTATGGTAGGGTATTGGCATACTGTGAGAAGGGTTTCTCCCTCCTTCAGCTGATCCACCGCATTTACAGTGAGCCTTGAACATAACTGCCGGTACTTATCACAAAAATTTTATTAATTTTGATGGTTAAACGAGAAATTTAAGATTTGTTATTACAATTTAGAAAAAAGTTATAAATTACAGCAACCAGCGGGGAAGGTTTTAAAAAAGTTTACGGAGTAGGGTGTATACTAGGGTTTGCTATCGACGGGATTTACTCTATGATTCTACTTATTTTTCTCCCCAATTCTGCAATTCGTACGTACAAAAGTTGGGGAAGGGTCTACACTATTTTATCCATCGAGGGTTCCCTCTCTATACAGAATATGAGACTCCGGCCCTTGAGACCATGTACCATGTACATTGTACATAGACGAGAGTGGGGATGAGTTGAATTGAGGCAGTAGAAGTCGAACCGGACCCCTACAACCCGCGAAAACAAGAAGCAGATCTAAAATTTTCATCCAGATATAACTCTAACTCCAACTTTAACTTTCACTTCAGCGTTTAAAAGGGAAAAGAAGAGAAGGAGTAGGAAGAAATATGTAGAAGAAGCCGGGAGTGAAGAAGTGAGAAAGCGGCGGAGAAAACAAATGGTAAGATGCCGATGACTGTCTGACTGTCTGCCTGACGGGGCGGTTGGCTGCATATCATGTATATGTAGGATGTAGGATGTAGGCTGTGTAGACTGTGGAGGTGCAAACAGGCCAAGAGACTCGGTTTCCTTTCCCGGTGAAAACTTTTCCGCATTGGGCTCTATGCTGCTTCTTCGTCCTGTGTACACAGTACACATACAATCTTGCTCACGCCTCGTTTAGCCTCCATTTTCCTCAACTTGCTAAACTCCGGACTTTCAACTTGAGCATTGGCGTTGGCGTTGCCGTTGCCTTTGGAGCCTGAGTTTGACTTTGGAATCCTCCTCAACTCGGCTGCTTAGCTCAACCCGAATTCAGGCCCAAATTCGGATTCGGATTCAGACTCAAACTCAGATTCAACTTCAGCTTCAACTTGGGTTTCCATATCTTTGTCTCCATTTTCTCTCTATCCAAATTGAGAGAAGAGCAGCAATGCAGAGGAGTTGGAAAACTCTTCTCTGGCTTTGAGAAACATCCCTCACTTTCCCAGGATGCATACAGGTACCGTACATACATTTACATTATACAGTTTACATACAGCCGTGCATAGATTTTCCAGGCGGTGCGCCTTCATTTCACGGATCGACTTGGGCCAGACCCCAGACCTGAATTCAGCCTTTTTATGTATACTATACAATAGTATAAGATTGTAAAATATAGTTTTGATATGGATATGACTAATATTCCATTCCAATTTCAACTCCAACCTCAACTCTTCTTCATTTCCCCTTCGGCCCGCAATGAATGAATGGATCCGACGGAGGAAGCTGAGAGTTGAGGGTTGGGCGTGAAACTTGCAAATCGTCCACATTCATCATGAATATTTCCACCGACTTCCGCCCCTCATTTTGTAGGTGGGCTTCCTCCAGATTTTCCGCCGCGATTTATGGAAACCAACCGCGGCGGGTGGGACGAGGCTCCAGTTTGGCTTGACTTAACTTGACTTGACTTCACCTCTCAACCCATCTCCCATCTCAATTCAATTCAAATCCATTCCATTCAGTCCGGCTCAATCCAACTCACGGTGCATTAATTTTCCATTGTTGAAATTTTTATCCAAGCCATCCAGTACAAAAGCCACACAATACAAATATAGCCTATGTATGCATTCTCCCTTGGTGAATTTTATGGAATTTTTTACCGTGTAAAATAAAAATGTTTAAAAAAGTTTTTAGAATACAGTAGTCCAAACAATAAATTGTTTGAGTGTCAAACCTCTCTAACTATATCAACGTTTTACCTTGAAGGCGGTCGAAGAAAGTATTAGTCGACGACTACCAAGAAGGAAAAGTTAAATCCAAAGTCTGGAGTCACGTCACGGTCACGGGGGCCCCGAACCGAGTCAACTCAAGTCAAGAGGTATCAATTGATGCCTCCCTCGCATTTTCTATCCTACACCCGGCCGTGGGATGGAATGGAATACAATACCAAAGGGCGCCATACATATCATATGCATGCATAATAGAATAGAATAACATGTTCTGGAATAGAAAGGAAAAGAATAGAATAGAATAGAATGGAATATAATAGAATAGCAGAGTAGTTGGTTGTACGTTGTACGGGGTAAAGCACGGCACGAGGTTCTGCTTCTCTTGCTCCTTCATTTATCCGGCTCCTTGCATACGACACGAAAGTCAAAGTCAAAAGACGGAGACGATAGCGAAGCCAAAGCCGAGGCCACACGGAGAGAAGAAGAGAAAGTACGCCAACACACTCACTCTCTCACACACACAGACAAACGAAAGGAAAGTTGAAGTTGACTCACAAGTTTAACTTGCCCGTTGGAGAAAGAAAGAAAGAAAGGGGGAAAGCCTGAACCAGCAGGCAGACAAATATGTGAGTGTGGGCATGCATGCACGTGTCTGTGTGTGTGTGCGAGACAGAGAGAAAGAGAGCGATTGTGTGTATGTGTATGTGTGTGTGAAATAGCTTTGAGCTCCTTTCGGCCTCTTTCTTCCCATGTGTGCTTGTGTGTGTGTGTGATGCTGACGAAGAAAGGAAGGAAAAGGAGGCAAAAAGACGGCCGAGAAGAGAAAGCAAACCAAAAGACGAATACGAGAAGAAGAAGAAGGAGAAAGTGGTTGTATGCATATGAGACTTATCGATCCTCCCTTTCCGTTTTCCATTCCATCCATTCCATTTCATGCCATACCATAGCATGGCTTGGTATGGCATAGCGTGGTGTGGAAAAAGCACTGCTGTTCTCTCTTCTCTTCTCCCCGCTTTCCATCCGCATGAAATCAAAGTCGTCGATGACAAGCCAACTCAACTCAATTCAAGTCCAAGTCAACTCCAACTTCAACTCCAACTCCGACTTCGACTTCGACTCCAAGTTGAACTCCAACTTAGCCAAACTGCCAAGTCAAAGTCAAAGCGGGAGCCAACAACTCCAAAGTTGAAGCCAACTTTCTCCTGTCATAACTACACACACAGACCTCTATACATATAAGTACAAGAAAAGGAAAAGGCCCAGGCTCCATAATTTTATTCCCCATTCTCATATGGGCCCATTTCCACTAGCTTTCGACTCACACGACAAGTGAACAAGTCGCTCTGCTCTTTTTCTTTAGTTTTCTACAATACTACATGTACATTTTTTGGTTGCCTTGGAAAATCGCCGAATTTTACTTGTTATATATTTCTTTTTCAGCCAGGGCTTCTAATGAAACCTTGAAAAATTAAATTCTATGCTCTTGAATTTTTGGCCCGTGGTAAGAAAACTAAGCAAGAAAAATACCTCAACGTTTCTATAACGTGGCAGATTTTGTAAAGTGTACCGTGTACAGTGTACAACCGTTGGGTCGCCCGTGACGCATAATATACAGACGGAGAGGGAAATAAAGAAAAAGGAAGCCGAGGAACGGCAGGAGAAAACTCGCGTTCGTCTATCCGCGTGTATATAATGCATGATGTATGTATGCATGTATGTAAGGTCTGCATATGGGGAAAACAAAGGAGAGTCTGATGGGGAAAAGCGGCGAGTAGGCGTCATTGAACTTTGTCACTTAGACGTTGTCCAAGTTGTCAACGGCGCGCTTTGGTCTCGCTGCGGTTTGTCTCTGCCTTTTCTTTGCCTCTACTTACGATTAGACTTTTTCTCCGTCGCCCCTATTAAATTGTAGGTCGGCTTCTTTTCTCTCTGTCCTCCAATTTTCTTGTTTTCTCCACACACACATTTTTTTTCTCTTTCTAGTTTTCTCTCTCTCTCGTCCTTGCTCACTTGCTTGCTCGCAATTCTCGTTTTCAATCAGAGTCCCAATCTGCTCGAGACTATAAAAAGGAAAAAGGGAAGAGAAGGAGGAGGAGGAGTGGGATGAGTGAGTGAGTGAGAGGAAGGCAAACCAAAACCAAAGCAACTCGAGCCCACAGAGAATGAAAATCAAGGGGCGAGTCAAGGGGAACGGAAGCCATGAAAAAGCCTCCGTTTTTTTCTCCACTCTCTCCTTCTCTCCCTGCATTCACTCCTCAATTGTTTCCGCTAGTTCTCACATTTACAAAGCCCAGAAAATCAAACTATGCAGGCTCGAGCGAAGAAACGCGACGGAGACTCCAACTTCAACTGTGTACGGATGTATGTACTGATATGCATGACATCTGACTATGAACTTGTAGTCTTTCGTGCGTCTCTATCTTTTCTATTTTTTTGTATGCATGTGCAGGAGGAAGTATAGACCAAAAAAGGAGAGTAGACTGACTGGAACTGCAACTGGAAAATTGGGGGAGCGAGAAGCAGACAGAAGGAGTAAAAACGTTGCGTGCACAAAATAAAATAAAATAAAATTCCGGCCTCCGCCACAAAGCCGAAAGAAACCAAAGTCAAAAGAAAAGGAAAGGCAGAAGCAGAAGCAGAAGCCGACTCCAAATCCAAATCTGAATCCAAAAGCAAAGGCGACGACGAAGAGGAAGAAAAAGTAGACGGAGCAGAGAAAAGGGGCACTCAATTTTAGTTTGAGGTTTAGCTTTACTCTCAGACTTCCCGACTGGAGAACAGAGCTGGGAAAATACAGGAGAAAATAACATGGAAAGGACGAAAGCGCTGTGCTACATATGGTAATGCGGTCTTTCGTCCTGTCAAAATCCCCGACGCTTTCTCCATACTGAGGCTTCTCTCTCTCTCTCCTTTTCCAGCTGGAACTCCACACAGACAGACTTCCCGTCTCACTCCAGCACCCCATTTATCCCTGGAATTTGAGACACAGAAAAGCGGGAAGAAAGGAAGAATGCATCCTCTGAATCCCAAACTGAATTTTAGACCACATTCTACATACATGCATGCATACATTTATACATAGATATTGTGTCTAGGGTAAATTTGAAAGAGGAAAACGTCCGGGAGGTTAAGTCAAAAGTGGGAGCACTCCCTTTCCTCGGTCTTTTTATAATCCTACAATATTTGGGCATATTTCTTATTTCGTCCTGCACTCACAACAATTTCGAATCCCCCGCAGAATTTTTCATAACTTTTTATGTAATATTGTATGCACAATACAAAAATTGCTTCAACTGTTCTATCCATTCATTTTCATCACAAATTGTTGAGGTGTCCTTGCATGGTCAACGAAAATGTAGGATAAAATGCAGTAGTTATCATTCGATGAATCGCATGCGGGACAAATTGCCGTTTCTTAATTCCAGTGTAATTTTACGGGCGAAATGGAGGAAAATCCATTAATTTGGACAAATATTGACCTTCCGTCATCACTAGCCATCATATACTTGGTGTAATACCCGGGGAAAAGTATCGGGCAGTTGCATTGTTTCACGGTACGGTTTTAAGAAACTCCGTGTTTCCTATATCTGCTCTGCGTGTATGCATATTGATCTGAAACTTTGCATTTTCCCCCCGTTCCCTATCTAGACCGATACACCCCTTCATTTTTCGATGGATGATGGAATAGGTAAGATGGGGGTCTAAATCGGGGAAGGTGTCGGTGTGGGTGACGGAGATTGCAAATAGGAGTTCCAGCCAGACCAGACCAAACCAGAATAAACGAGTCGACGACTTTGACAATCTGAATAGGAAATGAGGACGGATATGGATGCGGATGCGGATGTGGGTATGGGTACGCGTCATACGGGTGCGGATGCGGATGTGAGCGGGGATCCCAAGTCGAAGTCGAATTCGAATTCAAATTTGGATCTGAATTTCGATTCCAAATGAAAGTCGAATGTCTGTAGGACGGTATAAAAAAGATATACGTATGCATACTGCATATATAGAGGAGGCGGAAGAGAAGAAAGGTGGCCGAATTGCCGAGGGTTAGTCTCCGCTTTCTCTGGTTTCTCTACCTTCCTTTGGTTTTTTGTGTGTGAAAAGTGTGGAGTGGGCGCGCGTGTTGTCTTGTGTTGCTATTCTTCCATCTTTTATCTATCTCTCTCTGTGTGTAGTATGCACCACATTGAACTGAACTGAATATGGAATGAAAGGACGGAGCCAAACCAAACTCAACCGAGACAAAGTTCAAACAAGGAGACAAAGAAGCAGAAGTAGAAGAAGAAGAAGGAGAAGCCAACTTGTCTTTTGCTTTTGTCTTTGTCTTGCCTCGTGGATTGTCAAGTTGGGACTCTTGAAGGAATTTCCAGCGGAAACTAGATAGAAAGAAAGAGAGAAAAGGAGAGGACACCAAAAGAAAGGGAAGAGATGGGAATCCATTCTGGCTGTGCTGCTGCTTCTTCTGCTGCTTCTGCTGCTGGGGGATTATATATGCATGAGCAGACGGAGTCTGCAGCTTGTGCTTTTATTCTATGTATGTAGGCCCAAGTTAAAAGTGAGAGCAGAGTAGAGGGAAGGATGTCTAAATGTCGTGGGTTAATGCCTTGTCTGCTCCTTTTCGTCGCTCGCTCGCCCTCCCTGCCTGCCTTTTCTCCAAACTGCATCAGCATCAACATCAATATCAAGATCAACTGATCCCACATTGTTGGGTCCTCAACTTTCTCTCGTTTTCTGTCTTTTGCTTTCCCAGACTTGGCACAACTTGCAATCTCACAAACTTGAAACTTGCTTTGGCTTTGACTTTCACTTTGACTTGGGTTTCCAGCGTTGGCGTTTTAGCCTTGGAGTTGGAGTTGGTGTTGGCGGTTGCTTTGCTCTTGCATTTTCTTTTGCCTTTGCTTTTTGCCTGGTTAATAATAGAGGATTGATTTGGATGTGGATGTGGATGTGAAAGTGGATGGGGAAGGAAACAGGAGTGAGAATGTGCCCGAGATTTTATATCGGCAAAAATATATTACAGCGCGTCCCCTCCCTCTACTTTTCCTCCTCCTCCTCCTCCTCCTCCTGCTCTCTTTTGGCTGGAGCTGGAGAGCGGGCGGCTGAGTACAAGGGAAGGCTGAGAGCTGACTCCTCGAGTCGTGAACAAGAGATGAGAGTTGAGATGGGATGCGACGCGACGAGCGACAGGCATTCATTGAATCATAATCGAATCTGGAGATATGGCTCCAGGAAAAAGTGTGTGTATGTGTGTGGCTCCAACTCTAGCTCCAGATCCTGCTGCTCCAGCTCGCTCCAGACTCTTCAACAGGATCGACATGGTGCAACGCCAAAATAAAAGCCAAACCTAATGCCAAAGCCGGAGTTGGAGTTGGAGCCGGGGCTAAAGTCAAAGAGAAAAGGGAAATCTTGCCGGGTTAGTTGTTAGCTGTTAGTCACTCCCATTACCGTCCTCTCCTTAACTTACATTTCCCTCCTCACTTTTCTCTCTCTCTCTCTCTCTCTTGCTTTTCCTTTTTTCTATATTTTCTCTATATGTATGTATCTTGTGTCTCTCACTCACCATCTCGTCGTCTCCGCTGTCGTCCTCGTCCTCGTCCTCCTCTTCCCCCGGATAAACAAGGGAAAGGATGACGAGGATGAAGTAGAGGGACTGAGTGAACAGCATGACACGCCAGACACAGGAGAGTGGTGTATGTACAAATGTACAGTACACTGTACACAGCTTTTCCCTTCCCCATCAACTTTGGCTCCGTTCCTTCCTTCATCCGTGTATGTATTTATACTCGGGGTGGAAAATTCTCTCTGTATTTTCCATCCACAATCCGCAATCTCCAGTATCTCCAGCCTCGAGATTTTAGATCTTCACTTTACTCTCTCTCTCTCTCTCTCTCTCTAGTTCTCCTTTCCTTTCATTTCTCTGTTCCTTCACTTATCGCCGGCTCAAGCCAACTTATAAATAATATACAAGCTGAATACGTACAGGAGCAGCACACAACACACCCAACTCCACACCAAGCTGAACCTGCTAAATGGGACTCTGGCAGTCCAGAATAATAAGTGCCCCGAAATTTTCAAGCTTTTATGCATATTGCCTTCAAGAATTTTGTAAAAATGGTTTTCAAAGAAAATATTCAGAAAAAAAATTTGCCCCTCATTGACAGCAACTCAGCTTATTGAGTTTGACTTTGAGTGTGAGTGTGACTCAGGTTCAAAAATTAGGAGAAATCCTGGGAAAATGGAGGGATTTTCCTCCCTCGTTGTCTCTCGCGCTCCTCCTGTACATGTATATATGTATGTATGTACGACAATTGCATATACATATGTACAATGTACACCGTTCTTATTTACTTGATTATTTATTTATTCGGGCGCAAGGCTCTTTTCCTTCCTCGTCAGCCATCACCCCGCATCCCGCACATCACAGCGAAAGAGCGAAAGAGAGTGAGCCGTCATTTGGCTCGCGAGTTGTGAATTGTGTCGGATAAGTCAATTTACTTTGGGCCTCCGTTTTTCCTCCAATTTTACACGAATATGTATACATGATATGTATGTATGTATGTATACAGTGCAAAAGGCAGTCCCAGTTTCATTTTGCCATGGCATGGTGTGGCATGGCATGAAGCGTCAGCCGTTAGCCCATCAAACAACAGCCCAGGCCAAAGCCAAAGCCAATAATTCGAGACGATTTTCTCTTGCCTACATTTTTCTCCTCTTTTTCCCTTCCTCATACTCAATGTACACACACATTATACATTATACACAGTATATACGTACTTACACTCTCCGTAATTCCATCCCATTTATTATCACGTTCGATTTTCATCCCGCTTGTTGTCTACACTACAGCCCACTCTCTCTCTCTCTCGCTTTCTGTTAGTTTCTGTTTTAGCGCTTGGGACGGAATGACTGTGCAAGAGACCAGAGTGCGTAGACTAGCGAGAGAGAGAGAAGCAGGAGCAGAAACAAACAGAGAAAGGG
Source organism: Sminthurinus bimaculatus (assembly GCA_034698285.1). NCBI lineage: Eukaryota > Metazoa > Arthropoda > Collembola > Symphypleona > Katiannidae > Sminthurinus > Sminthurinus bimaculatus. The sequence goes on along the minus strand of JAQIVE010002923.1, from coordinate 762 downwards.
AGATGGAGAGAGAATAACTGCATGAGGAGTGAATCCCCATTTCTAGTGCCACTTGGTGTCTGGTCTCAACTCCAAATCCACGGCCAAATTGTGGTCACTCTCACCATTCATTCTCTTTCCCTTTCTCTACTTCTCTCTCTCTCTCTTCTGCTGACGATCACAGCATGGCCCGCCTAGTTGAACTTGACTTTTCCATTAAAAGACAGCGGCGGCCATTCATTCATTCATTCACCTACCCTCAAACCCAAAGTCCATATATTTTTCTCCAGTGAGAAATCCATATGTGGATTCATGTGTCCACAGAAGCTCTCTTTTCCATGTGTACTTTGGCTGGAGAATTCTGAATATACATACCCGGAGAACACTCCTCCCGATTTATCATATCTCTAGGAAAAATTGCAGCTTTTCTCATATGTACAGTGCATGAACTGGACTACAACACACATATCTACATTCTACATAGATACGTACATGGACATGCATAATAAATGACGATGCACCCTGTACAATGTAAATGTAGGGTACCCTGGGGTAAGTGTGATATATTTTTTGGAAGTCAAACTTTGAAGCCGTATATCATCTTTCCTGCTTAACTTAGAACAACTTTGTTTTTACTACTATATCACGGGCTTATTGGAGCATTAATAAATGTAATACATGACAACATTTTTTAACTTCTTCTAATCACAATTAATTTTTAATTGAATTAAGTCACGTATATCACACTTGCCCCAGGATTGGGGTAAGTGTGATATATTCTGG
>JAQIVE010002922.1:0-18336 GCA_034698285.1 Sminthurinus bimaculatus | reverse complement strand
CATTATCACAAAAATTCAAATTTAAGACAGCTACAAAAATAAAATAATAAAATCATCGTACCGTTTTATGACAGATTTCACACGGGAACTTTGGTCGGTCTACATTAAATATAAAATAAACATGGTTTACGATTAGATTAAATATGATACAAGAGATTTAACCAGACATTAACAACAATTTTTATTCCTGTCAAAAATACTTTTGTACTCGTGCAAGTATTATGCTTGCCACTAATTATTGTTAAATATGAAGCATTCAACTTGCCTAAATGAGTACTTCTAATATGTTCTTGCATTCGTCTTTTCTCGCGTGTCAAAGCCCCACAAGTTCCGCATTTCATATCACATCCTCCATTTTTCACAACGTCCACTTCATGGAAGGGCCAAATCTAGAATATACATTAAAATTAAAATAAAGATACACAATTTTGCTCGTTATTTGGTAGAAATTAAATTACAACTCAGCATTTACTTTGACAAATGGATTTTAAATCTTTTGACCTTACCCCATCATAAATGTATTGGCCATTCCCAAAACTTTGGGTTTTCTTACAAAATGTAGTGCCTAAAATAATGTCAAAAGTACATAATGTGAAAAATGAATAAACGAAGACTTCAATGACAGAGTTATCATTTATCATATTATGATGTACCAGGAATTCTTTGCGGAACACAAATATGTTTATCCAACTGCTCTTTCTTCCAAAAGGCCTTGTCACACTTTCCGCATTTCTCTCGTTCTAAATAAACGATAGATGATAGAAAATTGCCAGGATTACTAAATAGATAATGTCAAGAACTGAAAATGGACTTACTGTACATAGAAATATAACTTGTCCTTTAAAATTATGGAAAATCACATGAATTTAAAATTTCAGGTAATTGACCGTCCGGCCACAAGACAAGTTAAATTACAAAGAACAGTGTTAACGTTTTTTGCCACGATATTTTGGGGATTTTGCTTAAAAAGATAAAAAACGGCAGCCTTACTATTATTAATGTGTTCCAGTGTCACGTGTTGCATGATTCCAACCCTCAGTCCATATTTGCGATGACAACCCTTGGCCAGACAGACGTACACTTCAACCCCGTCAACTTGTTCCTTCCGGAAGCTCCAGCCAGACTCCTTCCGACGAAACAGATTCGGCTCCACTTCTATCACAGGGTCCGCTTTGTCCCGGCGATACCTCTCCCTGTCCTTAGGGTCACCAGTCCCCCAGTTCCACTTCTTTCGTGTCATCGTCTTTTCTACACATTTTAATTATCAAGTAGAGGATGTTAAACAAAACACAGTATTAAAAAAACATTTATTTACTATTGTATTTTCGCTTTTCGCCATTTAAAATTTGTACTGTCTCACTTAATTCGGATCCTTTTTGTGGTGCATTTTTTACTGGAGATTTCTTTGACTTGGATGGACCATCTCCGTCACTGTCTTCTTCTTCTTCGTCCACGTCTAATTTGCTATTGGAACTGGAACAGGATTCGGGTTTCGGTCTCTTGATCAACTTTGTTCCTATTTTTCTACTGACTAGGAATTTAGCCAAAAATGATGAGCTTGACGAATCCTGTTCTTCAGCTCCAGCACCTTCAAATTCAAGTGTGTCAACGTCGGATTCTTCATCCGATTCTTCTACCTCTTTACATGAGACAGACGGGGAAAATGGCTCATCTTTTACTATTGCGTTGTCTACTATTTCAACAATTGATGATGGATCCACGTCCCACAATAATTCGTCACTCTCGTTTAAATCTTCATTTTCTTCTGAGGTTTGGGTTCCGGCATCAATTTGACGACCGAGACCTTGAAAGCTTGGTCGAATTATGGGAATCCGTGAATTTAATCCTAAATGCAGGAATGACAAAAAAATTCAACATTATGGTGTAAAATATAATACTATTATTCAAAGTTTATGATTTTCCAAGAATTTTATTATTGCAAGTATAATTTTAAATGTTAATTAAGTATCACAGCGAAATATAAAGGAAACACTTACGATCCGTAATACTTTTTCGGATACCAGCAATTGCTTCTTTGCTATAATTCCCAGCAACTTGATATTGACCATGACTAGAATCGTTAGAATCAATCAAACTATTCTGGCCAACAATGTTGACGATAGACAGCCAAGCATTGGTCACCAGCTGAATAATTTCGTTTTGAATGGAGGTCAACTGGTCGTGGAATTGACTCAAGCTCAATAAAGTTCTTTCTCGACAGTCATCTAAACGGATAGGCATAAAATAGAATATTATCTACATTTTATAATTTGATTTTATCATCAATGGAAACGTTTAATTATTTTATTGTAGTTTGATTACCACAAAAAGGAAATCCAACTCGTTCGTCGTAAACTTTTTCCACATCCTTTGGACTCAGCTTAAAATAATGACAAAATATGTCCAGCAGCTTTTCATCCTCAGACTGAGGAGCCAGGGTCACAGGACAAAGGGTCACATCACACACAAGACAATCCACAAAGTTTGAGGTTCCTTCCATTGCCGTGTAAAAGAAAGACCGGAGACTGAACCTGTATATATAAAAAGCGTAAAACAAGAAGCAAAAAGCAAAAATCAGTTTAAAACTTTGAACTAGTGGACAATTTCTGCTAGAAATTATCATTAAACGTTATTTTTTTATTCTTTTTCTCACCTGGAATTGTTGTTGGAAATGGTAAAACACCATTAGTTGTCTTTCCTTTTCTTGTTGCTGAATGCTTACTTTCTTTATACCTTCATAATATGTCCAATGTTCTTGCGGTTAAGAAAACCGTCTGTCACGTTTGACTGTATTGAAGGCACCATGCAAGTTTAATAATATGAGCTTCAGCCTTGTAGTTGTAAAAAGTTGATTGTGGATTTTGTAAAATTTTAATTTTTATGAAAGTGATTTTTTCTGCTCCGAACTTTTCCCTTTTCACTTCACTTTATTTCGTTATTTCCAGTTTTCATCTGCTGTCGAGAGTTTTTTGAAACTTTTTCCCTCACTAATTATCTCCTTGACTGAGATACAAAATTTACTACATGAAGCAAATAAAAGTCGTGATACTCAAACCTGATAATTTTTGATGAGGAAAGTGGAAAGTGATCCCTGTCTTTAACAGTTTGACCTTTGAAGGTCACATACATATAAGTACCCATAAAATTCCCGTAAGGTCAAAGGTGTACCAAGAAAACATGTTGCAGAAAATTTACTGACTTTTTATTTAGCCCCGTTTTTGAGTGAGTTTTGAGGATTTTTTTGAAAATTCTGTTGCCACAGCGAATAATGAAAAATGAAAAGTGATCATTGATCCAAAATCCAAAGCTCAAAACGCTTTTTTACCTAAAAAAATAATATTTTTTGCGACAAGCTGCAAACTGACACTTGACCAAGGCCCTGTACCTTTCCCTACAATCTACGGGAAACGGGAAGGTACAGGGTACAGGGCCTTGACACTTGACCTGTAAAAAAAGTTCAACATTTTGAATCTTGAAGCAGAAGTAAACCTAAATTTTCTTCTTGCGCTTCGTTCTTCGTTTGCGTTTGGTATCATATTCCAGTCTGGCTTGGAGCGAAAAATTGACCGCTTGATCGTGACCATCCGGAGTGACAGTTTAGTTGAAGTCAAAAGTCAAAGGAGCATCAACAACAACAACAACTTGAAGATGAACTTTGAAGTGACTCAGAAGGGACCCCTTATTCCTCCGGGAGTAAACCAGAAGAGCTTCTACTCCTTCAGTATTGCCAAGGGAGATACAAAGGACCTCAAGGCTGGCCAAGTCCTCAAGTGCACCAACGGTAAAATCCGGATGAGGAACAAAGAAGAGTCAAAGTTCACCAACAACAACTCACTCTACGCCGAAAAAGGTGGGTGGTCCAGCAGCTAATTTAGGAAACTTTTATTTAAAAACGGCATTAATTTTTTCTTTAAAAATTAAGCTACAACTTGAATGTGATGATTGAATGCTTTACTTTTTTAACTTGACTTTTAGGTGACATTGTGGCCATCAAAGGGAACGTTGTAGCACAGGCTGAGGATGACGCATCATTTCGCGTTTTCACAGCCGACAAGAAATAGGCTGAATCTTAGCTACAAAACAATTCCGTAACCTGTGACCTCCGACCATTGACACCTCTCTCTATGGTTTGTTGGCTATTCCAGCTCTGAATAATATATTATTCTGGTTTGGTTTCCACCTTTCGAGCTTCTGCCAAAATTTGGTCAAATTTTCCGTCAACCTTCTTATTGATAAAAAATAAAAAAGTATGCCTTCAAGAAGTATTCTTTGACCTTATTCACCAAATCGTGACCTAAATTCTAAAATGGCGTCAAAATTCGAAATAAAAAATATGGAACAGTAAAAGATCCTGTGTAATGTAGTTGTAAATGGAAAAAATCTTTATTTTTCAGAATAATAAAAATTATTGATCATTGTAAGTAAGTACGATCAAAATCAGAACAGTATCCTAAAAATCAAAACGGTCAAGACCCAACTTTGCCATCTAGGTAGTTGATCAAAGGGTCAAGGGTCAATTGATGTTAAATTAGTTAGTTGCCCGCCACACAGCAGTTGTACTTAAAGACACCCTTTTGACCCTCGCATTGGGCAGCTCCCGCCACCTGAGCACTTCCTGGACATCTTCCACTGCAACTGGTCCAATAGCAGTTTCTTGAATTGCTGTTTTGGGGAAGTTCCGGTCCGTTTCCCGCTAAAAAAATATTTTTATTTGAATTCTTTTTGCAGTTTTTTCAAAATTAAAATACCAAAATAATTATCTGGTATCTGGTATTCTTATTGTCATTAAATATTACGCAAAGGAGTTGTGGTCGTGGTTGTATCACTCTTGTTCTTATTGCTCCGGCGGAAGAATCCCCAAAAGTCAAAACCATGTGCTGGTGGCAGAAAAACGGACAGTAAAATGGCCACTGTCACCAACAGGATAGGGAAAAGCTTCATTTTTTAAAAATCTTTTTGTTTATGAAATCCCCGCAAAAATAAAAACTCGTCTAGATTGATAATTTTTAACAGTAATTTTTTAAACTGGAAAACTTTGATATTTTATGAATACAACGATTAACGATAGCCAAACACACAAGCAAACCAAACTATGTTAGCGAAAATCTATCGTTCAATAATTTAAGGAAATATGCCATATGTGTGTAATAATTTTTGTCAAGTAAAAGTTAAGACGTCACATCATATCTTATGATATCATTTTCTATACTCCACAATCCACAAGTGAATTTTACAAGTGAATAATATATTATGTACTTATGTATTAGGTACTTGTTACTTATTATGTATTAGCATTATTCCCATCTTAATTTTTTAATCTCTTTTGGGATAATAAAGTCTCTGTTTATGTTAAGCATAAGTAAGTACAATATTTGTACTTGTTATAATCTCTCTCCGTTTGCTTTTTGCTTAAGTATACTGTTGACTACATGGGACTTGCGACTGACAAGTGAGCGAGTGTTAAAAAGAAAAAAGACGACGAAAGAAGAACGTGATGTCATTCTCACAAAATGTCCGGAGTTTTTTAACACTAAATACGTGAGTTGAGTATGTATTATGTATATGGACATAATAATACAACATGGCACTTAATAAGTAATAATTATAAAATGCTTTTTTCATAATCGTGTGAGCTTCTGAGGAATCAACTTATGAACGTGACACTGTCATTTCACATTTTGTCATTGTGTAGCCTTGCTGTGACGAAGGGAGACAATGACACGAATTCTTCATACTCAAATTATACTTAACTACAGATTTTCTTATGAAATTCTGGATGCTGAAAACGATGTACAAAATATTATAAAAGTACAGCTGTACTTACACTTTTGCAAAACTATACTCCAATTAAAAGTTTAAATACCTATTTACTTAATGAAAACTGGTTTTTTATAGATACATTATCGACAAGCTAACCTTTGACCTTTGACTCAGGCCTTTATAAGCTATATAAAATGTAGTATTTGAAATTATAATTCGTGTGCATCTTCTTCATTTCTAAAGCTTTGCAAAGATAAGCTTTCTTGTGCTTTGGAGTTGTAAAGTACAGTTGTTAAGCATTAACTAACAGTAAGTGATTTTGCACAATATTCTACGGATTATACCAAAAATAATCAAAACAACTTTACAACCTTGAAACAACAAGACAAAAACAAAGTTACTTAAATATGTATGCAGAGATTTGGCATAACTTTTACAAGCACTCAACGTCCTAGTTCATAAACAATAACCATTTTATCATTTATTATTTTGTAAATAGCCAACTTTGGTACGTCTAAAAAAATATGCGCTTTTATGATTAATTATGATTTTGTACTTTAATCATCTTCAAATGCACTCAAATGTTCCAACAACATGACTTTCAAAAGTGCTAGAAAACAAAAAAATCGTTGTTGTTCTTACCAAATGAATTCAGTATTCAAGTACTTCTTGGATAAAATTCCTTTTATTCCTAGCTTTTGCATCCTTCCAATAAACGTGCCATAAAAATGTAAAAGTAAGCTTGATTTTTAATTAATTAATCAATCATCATCACTGGTAGAGAAAAATGGGTTTGGATCATCTTCCAGGGTAAATTCGTCCACATAAGGCGATATCAAGTCCAAAGCTTTTCCCATGGCTAAATAATCAAGTAAAAAATTTGAAACATTTTTAAAATGAAATCAAACGGAAAATTGTTCAAAATATTATCCATGTATAATATATTATATTATGCACATTTTTAAAAAAATCTTACTTTCTTCTCCAGCAGCGACAATGTCCACCCAAAACTCTGGATTCTTCTTCCTGACGGCGTCCAGTCCGTAAATTCCAGTCACATGGGACAACAAGGGATTGGGGAAAGTTACTTTGCTAAGGTCAAAGTACGACACAGAAAACATGATTGTGAGACATTGCAAGCCTGAAGGATAAAAAAAAATACAAAAAGAAAATTAACTTCAAAATTTCAAAAGTTCGTTTAATCAGCATTTAATTACTAATTACACTTAAAGTTGAACTTTTTATAATTTTAACTCACTCTTTGCATCCAAAATGGACGGATTCGTCCTCTTCTCTTCGGCCTCCTCCATCGTCACATTCCTCGAATTTTTCCTCAGCCGCTCGCAAAACTCCCGGGGAAAACCCGTAAACCCCGCGTCCAAGGAGGCGCAACAAATCTCCGTTTTGGCCACTTCTGACATCCGGATCTCGAGCTGGGTCACTTGACCGATGAAGCAGGATGACCACAGGGCAATCATCATATTGGGGAAGTTGACCTTGTCCGGACGAACCTCAAGTGTCAGCTGACTCACGTTGGGGAAGAGCATGGCCACTTTTTTCAGGATTTTAGGACACTCGACCTCTAAGGTCAGATACTTGACCGTCAAGCAGGGTGACTGGATCTGCTTGGAGAAGTTCAAAAATGGTCCTTTTGCTCGATTATTGTTTGCATTGTTGTTGTCCTCGTCCAGTTCTATCGGTACGACTTCATTCTCGTCCTCCTCGTCATCCTCCTGATCGTCGTCCTTCCGGTCCGAGGCCAGTCTCATTCTGACCGTTTCCAGGGTGGGAAAAACCTGGGACAAATTTGGTCCTCCCTGGGGCCAAACTCCAGAGTAATAGGTCACTCTGTCAGGTTTATCTAAACTTAATAACCAGTCCGTCAGGTGGAGGGTGGTGACCTGGGTCATCACTGGAAATAAGGCCGTGGAGGTCTTTGTAAGGAATCCACAGGGCTGAATGATGAGACTCCGGATTGAGTCCTTTCCGGCCCTTAAAAAGGCCTGCAGCGTCTCCGCCACCCGGAGCCAAATTGAAATTCGCTCCGCCATAAGTTTGTCCTTCTCCACTTGCTTCTCCTCCGGCGTGCCAACGAGGGAGACTAGTAAGTCAATGTGACCCACGGGACTGGTCAATCTGTGGTTGACCTCGAAGGTGAGGACACAAGGTCGGGGGTCATGCTTGGCCAAGTCCTCATACTGCTCGAGGTTTCTTTCTGGACAATTCGGACAATATCTCAAGGATTTTATACAGGAAGCTAGAATCTTCTTGGTGTTGTCGAGATACTTGAGGTCCCAATATCGGATGTCAAACCCGTGGACCACTTTTAAATTCGGGGTGGCGGCAGCCTCTAAAAGGTCGGCGATCATCCGGAGGTCACCCACGTAGGAACCGAGGTCAAGGACTGAAATGCTGGGGAGAGTGACGGTGCCTCGGGGTTCCGGAAACAGTTCGTCAGAGGAGCAGTACGAGTCGTGGTGGGGGTCAAGAGAGTCGTCATGTTCGGACCACCAGGAGGGGGTGGAGCTGAGGATGAGGTGGGTCAAGTGGGTGGTGCACATGAGGGTTTGTCTTATCGTGTATCGGGTAACGTCGGGGATTCGGGGAGGTTCATCCTCATCATGGGGGGGATTTTGGAGGTTCAGCCGGAGTCGCTGGACGGATTGGCCATGGTCCCGGAAGAAGGAGATGAGGTCAGGGCACGCTAGGTCTCCATGGGTGAAACAGAAGAAGGAGATGGGGAAGGGCCAGGTAGGGCTCAGTTTCACCCCGGAATTTAAAATGTCCACAAATTTACTGATGGAAGAGTCGTCACTCTTTCCAGACCAACGATTTAAATACGTTTTCTTGGATTCGTTGTAGATAAACTCCATTTCCCAGTCGGCTCGAGTGATGGAGAGAACCACGGCGTTCCAATGGTGGCAGACTAGGCGACAATTTAAAAGGTCGTAGTAGTCGTCCAGGTGGTGAAATACTTCTTTGAGGATCTGAAAATTCATAAAATTGTAAATGATTTTTACTTTTTGTATAAATTTTGAATTTTAATACCAAAAAAATATGAAAAGGCTTTTCAAAAGTAATATTATTTTATGACTAACCAAATCGTTCATCAATGGTGATTTTTCGCCAATTTTCTGCCCACTTTGACCTTGACCTTCAAGAATTGCATTTTCGTTTTCTACCGTGACCTGCTTCTTCTTTTTTGAAATGTGACCTAAATCAGGGTCATTTGTTTCGTCTTCCGGTGGAGATTCTGGAACTGACAAGCCTTTGCTACAATTAATACTACAACTAATACTACTAGCTCTATTTTTCTTTTGATTTTCGTCGATCTCGAGGATAAATTTAATCTGTAGGGAAAGAAAACACAAAATATTAGCGGTGTTTTTTATTTTAAACAATAATATTATAGCTTTTTTCTTTTGTTAGAACATCAACTTGCATTTTATACAAATAATAATTAAATTAAAAATTAATTGCATTTTGAACTGTTTTTTTTTTAATTTTTATATCATACAAGTAAATACGTACATTTTGGAGGAAGAGACAAGTTGACGAGCCTTCGTCATCTTCATAAACGAGATGGTGAGAGTCGACTAATTTTTTAATTGCACTTTGGACTTTACACAGCTTTTCGTAGTTACACTGAAAAATAAAAATTATCTTTTTTATTAATTTAAAACATACATTGTAAGAAACTACATAGCATTTCAAAATTAAAATAAGCCCTGCAGATCTTCAATTTTAGTAAAGATTGCCCTATTTGTTTAAATTATAGGTATTTATCTAATTTTTTCCACCTTTTGACTACATTGAGCTGGATTTGAGGTAAAACTTTGCCTTGAAACAGGTACCATGGAATCCTCACAGTTAGAACCTCCACTACGGCTTTCATCATTATTATCACGTTCCATGGGGATGAAAGAGCGAATCTAGTAAAAAACGGTACGAGAACGATTACAGATTCTAAAAAAATTCGGCTTACTTTTGAGAAAATGTTAAATACTTTATAGTTTTACTGTAAAACTATAAAGTATTTAACATTTTACACTCTATTTTAGAACTGTCTTGATAAACCTTGATTGACTTACAGTGTCAAGGAGAAGCTTCAAACCCTTTTGACTCTCCTCATTGGACTTTGCCTTGAGAACAAGTTCAAACGAGTTGAGAAAATCGTCTAGTTGATGGAACATCTCTTTTAGTCTTCCTGCCTTGTACATTTCTCCAGATTCAGGTGTAGATGCAACTCCTGCCTAGTTATCAAGCCAAGAGATATCAATATAAGTTATAACTACAACATAATATTGTATATTGTTACATGAACATATGCGTTGGCTCATACTTTATAATAATATATTATCCATACTTGTAAATATTGTAAAATGTTAATTGTCTTACCTCTTCTGTTTCTACTTGTGACATCACAATATCAATAATTGAGAAAAGAGATCCAAACAATAATGATAATTACAAAAATTAATTGTCATCGACCGACAGTTTGATCCACATCTACAAAAAATACACATATACATACTTGTTAGTTTAGAAGTTAAGAACATTTAAGCAAAAATGTGGACATCATTATGAAATTTTGAATCATGATTGAATTGCTGTATAAAGTATAAAGTACATGAATAGGTACTTAGTACTTACTAATTTAGATGTGTTGCTTTTTACCAAACTATAGTCCTTTACAACTGAACATTAAACATAAAACTACCACCTTCCATAAATAACTACATAACGAACTTCGTTAAACGGAGGTTGGAGGTTGATGACGAAGTATTATAATGTTATAATATTATGATCATTGTGTATTATTGTGAATGAAAAGAAATAATGTCAAATGTCCACACACAACTTAAAGCTTAAAGCACACAAAAAAGTAGGCTATCGTATGTCCTCTTCAAATTAATTGAATGTAGAAATACCTTGACCAAGAGCTGAATAATTGTTTATTGCTGGTCGATTGAAAAGTTGAAAAACTATAAAAATTAACCGAAAACTTGATTCTTGACCCTTGACCCAGGAAAATCGCAAAAACTCTTTTTCTTTTTTCTGTTTTCATTTTTCATCGGTGTAAAATTTGATTCGCGGCTTGAGCAATGATGTCTCTTTATCGTTCAATTCAACTACGATAAGCAAAAAGTTGGGATTTTGTCTTTTCTTTTATATTGTGACAACTGTGCAAATGCACAGATTGCTACTCTTCACGTTGTATAATATTGTTAAAAAACTTGCTGATTTGTCTATACTAGCTATTAGTTAGTTATTAGGTATGCTTTTAAAACCAATTCTCATGCTATATTTACAATAAGTGCCTATGCATGAATTATGAACGTGTTTGGTAGTATCAACACTCAACACCAAATGGCGAAATCAAGTTTAGTCGCTCACAGTTGTACAGCTACATACATATACATACTACGTACATAAGTATTATGATCATCGTCATCGTAAACCAACCCTTGAAATGTCTTTCAGACATCGTTCCTTATTCTCAAAGTTTCCAGTTGACCCAAGCCAAAAGTTCAATTATCTGGGCAGTTCGTGTCCCGGGCTTTCATTGGATAAATATGTACATAAATCGTTTGAAATACTTTTTTTATACACGGAATACGGACATTCACATTGCGTTGTATCTAATGGTACCACAAAAAGAAATTTGATGGTCGGATGCCGAATGCCGATGAAAATGATTGGCCTTTGAAGACCTGATATCTCAACGTCAAAGCAACTGCCATCAGCGGCGTCGACACACGGCAAAGATTACAGAGGAGCGCTCCTGTGACAAACGGCAAGGTAAAACACATCGGGGGTTGGAATTTAACCGAAACAAATGACCAGTAGTGAAAATGAAGCTCATTATTTATGATTACAGATACATACATCAGCTCATCATAGTTAGTACAGCATATTATTTATTATTATGGTTGCACAAATTTCGCACAGACTTTTAATGTTGAATTCTGGCGATTTGGACTACTATATAACTGCATCATCGGCGATTAGTATTTTATTCTAGCCTTCTCATATTAAATGTTAAGCATATAATATATTTGATATATTATTATACTAGTGGGCAAGAAGAGTCTAAGATACAAAAGGGAAGAACAGTCGACGGTGATGAAGAAGAGGGAAGAGTCATATCAGAATATCGCGTCACATCCCAGCTTCCTGTTCATTCCCAAATCCAAAGCTCACAACTAGATACATACATATGTACATATCTACTACTACTACTTACTTACTTACAATTCATATCTCAGTAGGTATACACACTTTATACATACATACATACATACATACTTACATGCATAATACATTTCTTACTAAATATGTGTTCGGGATGAGATTTTGATGCTGGTGGATCAACCGATTTACAATACACAATACAAACTATAAGTAAATTATTAGTAGTAAAACCGTAACAAAAATTCAAAGATGCATTGAGTACTTACTTAAGTATTGAACACAACACAAGACGTGTAGATAGATAAACGGGGAAAAGGAGAACAAGTGAAATGAACCCTCTGTCAGTTGTGAGTCAGTTACTCCATCATATTATTATATTTTTCCATTCTCTCTCTGCACTCTGTTTTCGTCCCTTCCTCGTCCGCCTTCTTATCGGAATCAACTGCTGGCCAGCTCTTGTACATACATACATACATATTCTATTTCTATTGATTTCAATCCATTTCCCAAAACAATACAAAATATTATGCTATACACAGTCAAGAGTCAAGACATGCCACTTGCCATTTGTACACTTTTTCTACCCATTTTGTCACCACCACCAGCATTAGTTTGAGTGTGTCGTCAAAAATATTCCACTGTGGAAAATTTTAACCGGGCAAAACAGGGACAAAAACGTTGGAAAATTTTAAAACTTTGCAGTTTGCAAGATGAGTGCCTTTGTAGATCGTGAAAAGTTTTGCCCCTGCCCGGAGCTGGGTGAAATTCACTAGAAAAACTGTTTGGAGAACAAAAACGAGAAAAAGGATTGGATTTTACATTTAATATTACAGTATGACTAGAACGATGATTGTCCCCACAATTTGTGCTTTGACTCTAATCCTCCTCACCGGTGAATTTAACGTGATTGCAAAGGTGAGTGCGGATCCCATGTCAAGATCGACAGTGACCAGTGAAGAGAGGGTCAAATCCACGTGTCACCACCCCGACCTCACGCATTTCCTCATTAAACTCGTCAAACGGTTCCCAAATATCGCCAGACTCACCTCCATCGGAAATTCAACGGAAGGTTCGACGAAATTTTCGGTGTTAATAGAATAGAATAAAAATAGAAATAGGCACGAAAATGTTGTAGTGAAATTTGGATTTTAGATTTTGGAATCTTTTTTTTTGTAGGGAGAGAATTATGGACAGTAGTGATCACATCGGATCCACAGTTGGAGAGGCCCCTGCTCAAACCGCAGGTCAAACTCGTGGGCAACATTAATGGAAATTCTGGGCCGGCTTGTGTAACTCTACTGAAACTAATACAGGTCAACTTTCTTTAAAAATCCCGCTATAGATCTCTCCGTTTTCTATTTAAAAATTTTGTCCAGTTCACTATAAAATGAGCGATGAAAGATGAATGAAAAGTGAATTATGGTGCGCAATTTTAGTTTCTGCTGGAAAATTATGAGACGGACGAGGAGCTCAAAATGCTGATGGACAATGTAGAAATTCACATTCTGCCCAACTTGAATCCCGACGGGTATTCCAAATCTGTTCCTGGAGAATGTTTCGGACGTCAAGGACGGTATTTTTATAAACTATAAAATATTGTAATATTTAATTGATAAAATTATAAAAATAAAAAAATGTGACTTTTCAAATTGCAGTACAAACTACAAACTTGTATTGCATAAAATATAAATGATTCTGACCTTTGACATTCATTTTTCATTCTAGGCTGAATGCAAATGACGTGGACTTGAACCGAAACTTCCCGGACATGTTCCAACCCGAGGACAGTCAAGAAGTGGACTACAAAGCTCCGGAGCCGGAAACCGCCGCAGTCATCAACTGGATGAAGGAGAACAGCTTCATCGTGTCTGCCTCCCTTATTAGCGGAGCCATCGTCGTCAGCTACCCCTGGGATGCAGAAAACCCGAAAAATCCCGGATGTACTAAATTCAACCAAAAATATTTTAACTTTACATTTTACATTATTTTCTAAACATTTTTTCCGTCATTTTTTACCACTCGAAAAATACTTCTTTCTAATGTCATGCTACAAATTAATTTTTATCATGGTTAATTTTTTTTACCTTTGTTCACAGATGGTCGAGGTAGAGCTCACACGACCCCTGATGACGAGACTTTCAAAATGCTGGCTCGGAATTACGTCGGCTATGTGGACGAACAAAACTCGATGAACTGGTACTGTCCGTCGGTCAATCGGATTTTCCCCGAGGGATTTATCAACGGGGCTGAATGGCACAGCGTGAGTGGTAAGAAAAAGAAAAATTATGTAAAAATTCAGTAAAAAAATTTTCAAACAAGATAAAATTTCAAAATACTTACATAATTTAAAAAAAAAATTGAAGTTTTTTTCACCTAATCCTGTTCAGGCTCAATGCTCGACTACAATTACGTGCACGGGACGTTTGAGCTCCTAATTTGTCTCTCCTGCTGCCGCAACGACAACAACACGGAAATTCTCGAGGACCTTTGGGAAAATCACAAATTGGTTAGTTACCATTAACAATTAATTAAATTATGATATTTTTACTAAAAAAGGTAAAAAAGAATTAAATTTTCATGAAAAATGTACAAGTTTTAATTGTTTGTCTCACCTTCCACAGCGGCTCCTAACAACGATCGAGTCAGCCGCCCTCAGCCTCCGTGGCCAAGTCGTGGACGCCACCACAGGATTAGCCCTGGAGCAGGTCGAGATTGTCAAGGAGGACTACCGTCGCTTTGACGACGGTAAAGCCATGCCCTTCTTCTCCAACAGTCGGGGAGAGTTCTGGAGAATCGTTTTGCCTGGAAAATACACCTTCAAGTTCTTCCTCCGAGGCTACGAGAATGTCGAGCTGACCCTGGACATTACCGACAAGGGCTCAGCTCCTCAACTGTTTATCCGAATGGAGCCGGTCAACAACCGGAGGAGACGGAAACCGTCACTGCCTGCATCTCATGGTCAACAAAAGGCAGTAGTCCAGACAATGTTGACCACAACAATGAAAAATATTCCTCTTGAAACAACAGGACAAAGTACAAATCCAAAAATGACCAAAAACGAGGCGAAAAAAGAAGACAGTGAGTGGGAAATCGGGGAGGGATTCCCTCAGGATTTTCACCAGTTTCTCCCGCGAAAAACGTCGATAAATTTTACAAATATTCTCGACACTTCCGCCCTGCACGAGCTCAAAGCCTACGGATCTCCTCCAGTGTCCCAACAGCAGAAACAGCCACAAAAACAAAGACGGCAGCATCCACATGAACATGGACATGACATGAGTGACAATGGAAAATCTTCAGCATTGCATTTCCATCACACGTTAATACTCCTTTTTTTCGTTTCCATAGTGATACTTCATTAGCATAGATCATCATTTTTGTTTTTGTATAAAGTTAATTTGAGTTAATTTTATTTATTACTTCTTCATTCTCGTGATTCTCGAACAATAAATTTTAAATGTATTATAACAGCATTAAAAATAGGAACATCAACTTTTCATAATAATAATAATAAATATCTTGAAGCATTTTAAAAATAATATTATGCTCAATAAAAATAAAATGTTTTTTTAATTATCAAGTACGTTGAAGGTAAAAAATTTGTATAATTTTGAATTTTCTACTCATCAAGTTCCTCCAGTTGCCGGCGTTGTCATGGGAACGATTGGAAATGCAACTTGAACTGGATTCGGATTTGGATTCCCCG
Organism: Sminthurinus bimaculatus; assembly: GCA_034698285.1. Classification (NCBI taxonomy): domain Eukaryota; kingdom Metazoa; phylum Arthropoda; class Collembola; order Symphypleona; family Katiannidae; genus Sminthurinus; species Sminthurinus bimaculatus. The sequence continues at coordinate 2,675 of JAQIVE010002922.1, read as the reverse complement.
GAAACTTCTTTTGTCGCTGGAGCTGCCGTTTCTTATTTCGTTGACTCTTCGGTTTTCCACTATTCTCCCCATTGTTGGATGCTGGATTATCGTGACCCTGACCTTGACCTTGACCTCGATTTTGGTTTCGATAGTGCCTTCGTCCTCGATATTGATTCGGACCCGGATCTTGATTTTGAGCTTGTTGAGCTTGTTGAGCTTGCTTCTGTCCCTTATTTTGAGTCTGAGCTTGTTTTTGTTTTTTACTTGCAAAATCCTTCACATGACGAGGAAGAAGTTTCCGTTGAAGAAATCGGTGAAGTTTCTTCTTCAAAAGTTTCCTCATTAGTGGACCCACGACGTTCATATTTAAGGTAGGAATATTACCCGGAGGAACAGTACTATCACCTTTTGTAGAGGTTGAATTATCACACAAGGTCATCTGACTAAATTTGACCACAATTTCGTCACTATCACTGTCCAGGTCAATTTGGCCACTGTCCTTGTTTTTGTCGACATGTTGTTGTTGATATTGAACGAGGCAGGAGAAACGGTAGAAGGAAACTTCAGCATCCTTTGATTCTTCTTGTTCTTGCTCTTGACCTTGACTTTGACATTTATACTCCATTTTGTTCCGATAAGCTTGTTCCTTCTTGGCCTCAATCTGCTGATACACCGGGGACGAGGGTTTGATGGAGAACTGGAAGCTCATGAATTTTTCTACTGGCCCTTGATCTTTTTCCTTATTACTGTCATTTTTACTTGGACCAGAGCGGTCACCGTCCCCGACATTTGCACTGCCACTCTTATTATTGGTATTTGTATTATTGACGATGATTCCGGATTTAATTCGAGAATGGTCCACGATTTTAAAGGAGGCTGAAATGTCCTTTTTGAAAAAGTCGAGGATATTCTGGATCCAGGAGGAAATGGACATTGAAGTTGATGAGGAAGTACCGGCGTTATTATTATTAATAGTATTATTATTACTATTAGAATTGACGTTGGGGTCGTTAAGGTCAAGTAGGATTTTTCGGGTCAAGGTAAAAGAGTAGGATTCCAGCTCCTTGGTATAGTTTTGAAGATTTTCAGACTCGCCACTCTCCCCACTTTTACCATTCTTCTTGGACCCCTTCTTCTTCTTGTCGGACTCGAACAATTTTGTAAAGGGGTTGAGCTGGAGAAAATCGGGTTGCTGGAGTCGACACATGGTTTCTTGGGCAGCTTGTTTGATCTCCTTGATGCAGGAACAAAATTCGGAGACATTGTAGCCCATGTCAAAGGGATCCTGGATGACCAGGGGTCGACTGGACGGGAACTCCTGGAATCTCCAGCGGGCTTTACTTCGTACCATGGCAACGAACGGCGCTTGCGATGAAGGCAACAAGTCTAGCAATAATAATAATAAAAAGGGCAAAATGTAAGTTTTATTTTCAATTTAATAAAATGACCTTTGACCTTTTAGAAAAAAAAATGTTGTATACAATAAATTATTTTGTATCTCACGATGATTTTCAAGTCGGAAATGTTCCCTGGGTATAAATTCCCCGGATACGGTGGACACAACTTGGTCACTCTTAATATTTTGCAGGAGGTCAAAAAACTCGATGAGATAGGGAAGGAGATCTGAGGGCTTCTCCAGAGTTGAGGGCACAATCCCGTGGTTCTCCATCTCCTCCAGGACCAGGTCACGATCCGAGCAAAAGTTGACGTTCCAGAGACCATCTACAGCCTTAAAAGGTGACTGGGACTGTGAATCTTTACTTTGTTCCAGGTTGAGTAGGAATTCAATCGAGGGCAAACTCTTCTTCCTGACCAGGAGGACAATGACGAGGAGAGCAATCGCGTAGGACTTGATGGCCTTGACCTTGTTGATCTTGTAAGCTCGACTCCATTCCCTGACCAGAATTGTCAAAGGTCTGGCCACTGGATTCAGGGAGAATAGGAAGAGGATCAATTTTGAATTTTGGACCGACATAATATTGGCGAAACTCAGGTCACATTCAATATCAAAGCTTGTGGGGGTGAAGCGGATAAAGGGAATTCGGACCATCTGGGGAGTGAAGAGCATCATTTGCTTGATATACCACTCGTTTTTACCCCTGCCCGGGGAATTGTACAGGACTTGCTTTAGCTTGTGAAAAAGATTGTTTGGCTTCAGGTTTTCTGTTTGAAACAAGTAAATAGCAAAAAATTATTTCAATTAAATTTTTTGTGTTACTTGCGTTCTTATTAATTTTAGCTATGGTATAGTATAGTTAAAATATATTTAAATGGTGGCTTTTTACTGAAAGATAATAAAATAATTAGTATTACGTATTACCGTGATCTTCAAAATAAACATCAACGTCTGAATCCACGCGGCCTAAACCCGTTAGAAAGGAGCCAAAGGGTCGAATTATACCAAAAGCCAACTTTTTCTGGAGCTCATCCAGCATTTTGACCCGATCCCAGTAGTCAGACGGTGACATTAGAGCCTTGCAAATAAATGTGTCCATTTGAAAGTCCAGTGAGGAGGAACCGGAGGCTGGTAAGGATTCCGGATTCATTCTAGCATATGATCCAATCTTATAATATTCATCTTCTTCGTCATCATCGGTTGATTCTCCTTCAGAATCCGAGCCGGACTTTGATTTTGCTTTTGAATCCAGCGATGGGTACAAATTGGAATGATTGGCCCATTTTTCTTTCGTAAA
>JAQIVE010002921.1:0-18338 GCA_034698285.1 Sminthurinus bimaculatus | reverse complement strand
ACTTTTCGATGTACAAATATACGCACAACAGTGTAGCAGCACATTATGTATGTACAATCTAAAATTTACACATATTGTACTCATTTTTATTGGTACCTATATTTTATAAAGCGAAAATTTTGTACAATCTCAAATGCTGTTTCACATACTTTACTAAAGCAACATATAAAAAAGTCCTAACTCTCTGCATTTGTACCTAAATAACTACATACTTGTATTTTGTATTGTGCATACTTATACATATATACATACAAAGGCAGTCGGAAACTTTTATGTTTCCTCTCCGTTGGAATCCAAAGGGAAAGCATAGACAAAAAATCCGTACATTTCCCCATAAATACACAATATATAGAAGTATAAAAATCATTGACGTGAATTTATTCGAAGACGGGAAATTCGAGCAGTATCTCATTTGAGATAAATTTTTTACTCGGATATTTCCTCGATTTCTCCCTTTCCCTTTGATATGATTTCCAATATCTGCTTATATACGGTACAATACAGACGATTAGGCTTTCCCCGCTCACTTCCTCTCCATCTCGGTATATATAAAAAATAACCTCCATATGAACGGGAAATGTACAGATATGTATATTGTAGAATCTATGTGAATCCATACACATTACGGCCATGAGTATTGAGTATATTGCCCTTTAACTATCTGTATTTGCTGAATTCTTATTCCATATAAGAAATACTCATTCGCTATACACATAACCAAAAAAGGAGCCTTGTATTCTTCCAGGGATCTACATGGACCGTGAAGATGATGGTGGTCGCTTTGTGTAATGCAAAACAATGTCATTGAATTGCCTGCAGACAGAAGAGAGCGGGAGAGAGATCTTTGCCTTTGCTCTATATTGCTCTATTTCTTAAATTGATTCATTTCTTTTTGTCTCTCTTCCATTGCCTCAAACACGTTTTAGTATACTTATACATATGTACATACATACCTATATGTAAATTAGTAGAATGCTGGCCGAAAAGAGTTCAAACAAACTGGGCAAATGATGAAATGTGTACATACCTACGTGAACCGATGAAAAATTACGAAAGTACTACGCTGCATTCTGAAGACTTAAGTGTATATAAAGCCTATATTATAACTAAAAGTATGTGCAAGCATTTGGTTCATTTCTTCTTCATTCCTCGTGTAGTCATTACATACCTTATACATAGAAGAAAAAGGGGGAAGTGACAATGGTGAAAGAGCATACATACATGGAGAGAAAACATTAAGTTTTCGGATGGTATGTATACATAAGGTAAGTATTTCTTGATAAAACCATCATCGTTTTCTGGTATTCTTTCCATCTTCTCTTTTTCTACTAGTACATATACATTCCTTTTAGCAAATGTGTTGAGCATTATTTGTAGGATCTTGGATGCTGCTCCTGCTGCTGCTTTTATATGTACTTGGTTGGAAAACTGAAAGTTTCAGCAAATTTTCCACTGTCTTTTCTTCTGGGAAGATGCAAAAAGGAAGCGGATAGAGTTCTTTTGCACAAAGAGGAAGATGGAGGGGAAGAGGGGAAAGAACGAGAGTTCGAGAGATAAAGCGAAGAGAGAAAATGGAACAAATCGATATCCATTAGAATTACTAATGCAAGGACATGACACACACAAAGCGAGAGCAAGAGAAAGAAAGAATGAGAGCCAGAACCAGAACCAAAGTCGAATACGGAATGATAAGATAAAAGAGTATTGACTTATTATACCACGTTCTACCCGTACATTTGTGTAGTTGGTTTCCAAAATATAAATGGTGGACAGAAAAATGAATGCATTGAATTTACCAAAACGTATAAATATCTGAAAAACAGAGTCAAAATGTTATCACAAAGTCCAAAATGGACCGAAAAAACTACGGTACGCCATTTTTCGTTGGAAATCGGCATAGCATTTTACTTACTTTTGCAACCTTTAAGCATTCCACCATATCATCGCTTCAATGGAATACATTTTGAATGCTGGCACACAACTAGAATTATTTTGCTTTGAAAGAAAATTTTGTGAACGCATCGGTTACAAAATGTTAAAACAACATCGTTGTACGAAAACCTTCCATAGTAGAAAACCTACAATCTAAAGGATTGACACATGCTGACGGACCCTCATGTCTGTAAAAAATCAAGACCAAATCAATGAAGCGATGATAAACAGTTGTTTTGAATATATTTACGTTTTCAAAGAATTTTCATATGCTTAATAAACATTGAATATGGTGATCGGGCAAGGTTTTTGACCGATTCTGTTCAATTTTATGCAACACCTAATCAAAAACCATAAATAAATGTTCTGCTATCTTTTAATTTCTCCCCTTGTTTTTATTTAGTTTTTATTCAAACATTACGTGTGCATACGGTATACGATACCGCAAGTAGATACAAAGGAATACAGCGTTTAACTCTCACGCCAAGTGTTATCACTAAAGTGACTGAAGTTCGGAGAAAGGTACACAAAAGGTAACTAGAGTAAAGTAGAAAGTCAAGCCGAAAAGGCGAACTAACCGAGGCGCAAAACTGAGTGTAGGATGAATGTTGGCCTTTAACACCGGAAATTCAGCCTCCTCGTTGATTTATCACATCGTCCCGGCTAACTAATTTTTCACAAACGCTTCTCCTCTGCTTTGAGCTATTTCAAGCGCCTCACGCCGTTTTCTGCTGTCTATAAAACTGATTACATTTTTAGTATTTTATATCCCTACAGTGTCTTCTACAAACAAAAAAGTACTGCACTAAGTCTTCGTTTATCTTAACACAATTTAGTCGTATGCCTGAGTCTCAAATCTTGAGCAGCGGATATGAACTTAAGCCGCAATTTCCGCCTGTGTGTGTGTGTGTACGTACCTTTTCACTCTCGCGAATATTGGTGCGCTGCAATCTCTCTCAAAAGTTTCCCTGTGCCTACATCTATATGCTATCATGTTTTAATTGGATGAGTCGATTTTCATACGAAAGTGGCTCAAGTTTAATGCACTTTTCATGGATACATTTGATGCTCAATGAGCTGGTTAATACCGATGTTTAACTATTTTATCAGCCCAAGCTGTATAGCGTCGTGGTTTAAAATACTTTTTTTCTACATTTGTTCCAGATGGATGGAAAGACACCGGTACTGATTCTTGTGGCAGGCGGTGGAGGGGGGCTTGCATATAACTCCTCATCAGCCATCATGCCGTACGGAAGAGGGTTTAATACAACTCTGGAGCCGCAATCTGGATCTACTCAACCAAATGGCGCAGGTATTATTGTAAACTGTGTAAATTATTTACTATTATATCTTGAGCTAGACTTGTACATACCATATAACTATGAACAAAATACTTGAGGATGCATCCGATGATCTGTAATGCATATTGACATTGCATTGAAGTTTAGCTCGAATAAGCGTATAGAACCTTATACGCAATTTGGATATTACTGTACCACTCGAGCCTTATACGATTATATGTAGATAGTTTAATATTGAATATATTGACGGGTCATTGTATGTAAATTTTTCCTTCTATAAGGATTAAGGCATGCGACACAAAATGCAGTCTCAGCATAATGACTCGTAATTTGTATGGAAATTTTATGGACGTTGTTCATATAATAACTCTATTTCGTTTACACAAGATGGCTCGTAGAATTAAGACTTATATACACAACATACCATGCAAATATTGAACCTACAAGGAAGCTCGTAAGCTTGAAGCGGTGCGAAGAACAAACAGATAAGTAATATAAATTGTCTATTTTGTGACTCTAAGGTGGCGGAGGAGGATGGAGGGGACCGATGGTCCGATTCAATTTGGAAGGTAAATCACTAATTTCTTTTTCATCGTTATCTCTATGAAAGACTGTTAGGTTTCCATGAAGAAGTTGAGTCTAAAACACCTGAATCAATTTATTCCTCAGGTTTGACGGCAATGTCAAGACGTCTAGGAACACAACGGGATCGTTTTAAGCCTGATAACGAAAATGTCACAATGTGGATCTCAGCGGGAGAGTCGATAGTGGATGGTGGTGGAGTTGGCGGCTTACCCTGCGTTGATTCCGCAGAGTGGGGAGGTAATTGAGTCATTTACTGTCAATTCAATTTTAAACCCGTCTTTGAAAAAGTGAATACATAATTTAATAAGAATTATGCCATTAAGCTTTAATGAATAGATAGATATTTCTGTATTGGTCCATCAGCTCCGTTATTAGGGCAAAAGTCTCAATGACTTCATTATGGGTTTTTTAGGTTCTGGCGGATTCGGTGGTGGAGGCGGTGGCTGTACAAGCGGAGGAGGGGGTGGTGGATATGTTGGTATGACACTTTCTCTTTCTCTGATCTTACTCCTGATCCTCTTTCCTAATTCAAGTTGCCCTGTTTTGCGAAAAATTGTCTATGTCTCGAACTCATACTTCTCCCATTCCCTTGTTTCTCATGGCATTAAAACTTGTTCAACATGAGTAAAGCTGCTTGATTGGCTAATAGTAATGTCAATGGGGAAAACTTTAAATTTAACTTGGACTCCTTGGATCTTCAGCAAAGTAAATTAGAGCAAGTATGCATGTACGTAGTATAAATGAAACTGTAGACAGCAGACGACGTAACTTTTAGCGTGAAAGTCAAATGTAATATAAGTCAGTTGTTTCACGGCTTCTATGTGGCAATATATAGCACGTACATATGTGTGTAAGTATGTATGCATACATGTGCCAATCTGAACTGATGAGTTAAAGTTATATAGAGGACGAGGACAAAGACCAGACGCAGGCTATACATGCAAGCTCTCGAAACAAGTCAAGACACGAAGAGCAATTTCAAATGATTAAAAAACTTTATCCATTTAACAATTTAAGCTAAACTGTACACTGAAAAGATGCGATTACACCTTTTTGCTTCTCTTTTGTGTTTACTCTAAACAGCAATAAAGTTAGTAAATCACATGTCATTAACATCGCCACTTTGTATCTTGCATCCGTCTCCCCCACTCTCTCTCTCTCTCCTCTCTTCCCTATTGTTTATCTATTCTTGTTTACCCCTTTTCCTGTGATATCTCCATTAATTTTGATGACAAAATTTATCCGCAGACTCATAATTACGTGTTGTGTATGGTAACACATTTCCAAGGAGCTTTTTGTACTACAATGAAATTATGATGGTAAAAGTTCAAATCGTTATTGTTCATTTTTCGTGGTAGGCTCCCACGTGTGACAGATTTTTTAAACGGTCATAATTTGTCCTAAAATCATATGATGCCTCTTATCCTGCACTAAAATATTTTGAATAGGTTATAATATTTTACCGTGAATTAATGTCCTAGCAAAGGTAGTTATTTTTTAAAGAATATAAAATGCGAAGTACACACTACTACTGTTGATGATGCGTGGGTAAGCTTTTAAGAATTTCAAAAACCAGTCGGCAACTCACTGTCTGCATCGCGCCTAATTGAGTTTGAAGAAAAGTTGAGAGAAAGAAATTGTTGAATGGGAATTAGCAGACAAGGTGACTTTCTATTTGTCTTGTCATGAGCTTTCCCTAGAAAACAAGTGTAGATGCCCCAGCTAGAATTGCAGCCTCATCAGCATACTGATGACTGGGAATAGGGCAGAATTCAAATAGAATTGTACGGTTTACTACCTACATGCACATTTATTGGAATTTCAGCGAATCTGCTTCCCCTCTATACTCTATACTGCTGCAGTATGTCTCACTCCGCATTTATCATCCAAATTAAGTGCGAATTTAGTATATGTGCATTTTAGGTATGGAAAAAAGCTGACTGCATGACAGGCTACATTATTATATGCATACGGTAGACATCAGAACATATAAATATACATCAGGATAACTTGCATTACTTTTATATTCGGATCCCATCATACTCAGTTCCTCTACTCTCATTCGGCGTTACCTTCCTTTCTTTGTTCTAAATGAGAAAGAATGAGGCCTCTTCGTAAATCTTGTTAAGCTTTCCACTGAACTCAAGCCATTTGTACCTACTACCTACACACAAAGTGAATACCAGAAAGTTGCAGATTTTGGCCGAACCTCTATACTTGGTAGCATGCTTGTAACAATTAAGCTCAAAAAGAGCTGAATTCAGTTTAAGTTAAAGAATCAAGGGATTGTATAAGTTCTACTGAGGATGAGCAAAAATTTTTGAAATGAATGAGATTTTTGCAGAAAAAAAAATCCTACCAACGTTATATTCTATGTGCTCACAGTATTGCAAACAAAATGCAGGCATGCAGTACGTAACTATAATATAGCCAACCCACGGGTCAATATCATATGTGTGTAGTATACGAATTTGTAAAACTTATAAAGTACATGCACATTGTACACAGCTATGTAAATACGCGGCCATCCTTTAAATTTTCATTTTTGACTTCCATATGACATGACAACAGCCTAATCAAACTAAGCAAAAAAAGAGAAGTCGGAAAGAAAACCGCCGCTGAAAGTTTGCCTAACATTTTCACGAAGTTCAATCCAATTTCTCTTGAGGAGCCTCTCTACTTCCATTCCTATTTAACTCTAGGGATATTTCTCAAGAAAACTGATGCGATGTGACATAATATATAATGTGACCAGAAGATGCCTTAAGAGCATAATCACACTGAATAAGATCACTCTATAATTCATATCACTCTGCGTAAGCAAAGTGATTTTTGTCTTACCCACAAAGTTTTTGCAAGTTCAAAGGTATGTGTTGGATAAATTTTTGGAGCATACAACCCTTCATTGGCAGATAACCTCGAAAACAATTTTACAGATCGTTCTATACGAAATCCCATATATTTTGCTTAAATTTCCCACAAGATAAAATAATCCGTGCATTCATATTAAAAAACGGAATATAAATTCAATACCATTAGCTATGAGAGGTTATTAAAACATTTGATCCATCGAAGGAAGATTTTCTTGAAAACTTTTGATCATGTTCACTAAACCTTTGGTATAATTATTTTAATTATATATGCATAACTTTGTCGGAGATACATGTACGTAGTGTACCTACTAATTAATCACAAACCAAAACGTAATGAGACGAGGCTTTCCTCTACTCGTTTTGACTTTTGAACTATCAATTTATTGCCATGTACATCTCATCTACGTACATAAAATGCATATATTTGCCAAGCCAAATGAGAGTAGATAGAATACAAATATTTATTCTATCGATCAATTATGCAGTTACTTGTCTACGCAATACATGCCCTATCAGTAGTAATTGCTTATGAATTGTTTTTCAACAGTGTGGTAGTTGGTTCAATAGAGCTTAAAGACTCTTTTAATTATATCAGGTATTAAATCAACTTTTTTATATAGCCTAGAAATATCGCAAGTTATAAATGATCTCTTATTGTTGGATAAAATGTTTTATTGCAAATTTTTTAAAAATTCGTTAGAAGCCTTGAAAATTCCGTTCAATACAATACATGTTGTGCAAGTATCCATGTACTTTTTGCGCTGGTTTTTATATGAATTCAGAATTGAAATTTCTACATAGATATACAATAGGTACAGATGCAGAAATGCGCATTTTAGGTACATGCACACAATATATCCAACTATGGAGGGAAAGTTCTTCATCATTTTATACCTGTTCTCTTGTACTTGGAGTGATGGATTGCCCTCAAGTCATATCATGTATACTGTTTACGGATCTGAAATCGCCATCGAAGGAGAGAACGTTAGCCATTTTCATTGTCATGGGTAATATACAGAGGCATTATACACACCATAAAGTGTGTGCATTTTGAATACGTTCGATGACAATACCTACTTTTTATTACGTTGTAAAAAGCTCATGTTGAGCCGAAAGAGATGTTCTTATTTTTTCCTGAGTGTAGATGGATAGCTGACTGTAGATCTTGAGATTTTGTTAAGAATCTGTATTTGTACAGATAGTTATGTGAAAAATGCGTAGAATAAATATAAAATGTGCTCTACTCGATGCCAACTGCCGGTTTCTATACATACATACATGTACTTATGCTTTTATTATTATTGTAATAGGTATTTTCTCGTTGGCTATTGAAAATTGAGATGGTGGATTGGAAGGAGAATGACGATTACTTTACAAAAGTAAGGCCAAACCTGTTAAAGCTTGACTGTTACGGCCGTCACGCGGTTACGTTACGCTAGAAAGCTCACGACGTTCCAAAGCAATATAGAAGGCAGAAGAGGCCCGAAGAACGTGAATAGTAGTCTGCATCATGTAAGGGTGAAAGTAAAAAGAAGCCATAAAGTGTGTCAATAGTATTTCTCCACATGAAGAAGAACCAATAGAATTTTGAAAAATGTACATTTCACGGAAATACGGCTCATTCATCAAATGTACCAATGTACATACATGTATAGAAACGATGTCAAGTACGGAGAAGGGAAGATGGAAAGAGAGAAAAATGAGAAACGAAAACCTGAGCGGACGAGATCTTTTGCGAATCCAAAAAGACTTATACTATTTATATACATCTACATCTATTCTCTGATGCTACACATGCACACATAATTCCTCTTCCGTATCATACAATGGAAGATTTTTTTCATATCGCATGCTACTCTATAAGTGTACTTATCGTTCCATCATTGAAAAATATTATTGTGGTTGAAAGGTTGTTGCAAATCTAAACACGGCCCACATTTTCCCTTCCTTTTCCTTTCCTTTCCCATTACTTTTTCTTTTACGCGAGTCGGAGTGAAAATGGACGCCAAAATGCTTTCAACGTTTAGTCGACCCTCTATAAATTTTAACAGATTTATAATTGGTTACTTTTAATTTTTGTTTGTACAGTTACTCTGACTGACAGTGAATGATGTACAAATTAAATTAAAATTCGTCAACAAAAAGTCGGCTATAACCATTTTATGGTATTTTTCAGGTGGAAGTGCTCATGTGGGGCTTTCGGCCAACGGCGAAGGAGGTCTTTCATACATAACTAAAGGTATTGTAATACTACAGTATAAACTATTAATGACAGTAATTATAATAAGTAATGTGCACAGAATATTAACCGATTTATTAAAAATCATTATTAATTCATATATTTATGGTATCATTTTTAATTGATTGTAATGATTAGTTGGCTTAAATATTAAAATTGTAAAAGTCATAAGTTACAGAGCATAATAGATTCAGTGTACCTATGCGTTAATTTTAATCTGTATAATCTATTGTGCTCTTACATATGTAGATTTGTACAATATAATCCGTATATTAGAAAATAATGCCATAATAGTTCACTTCTTTCAGTACTTTCTTATAATTATTCATATAATTAAACCAGATTGACGATGACAAGAGCCAATAGGAAAGTTATAGACAAATGTAGCAGGATGTATAATGTCAAAGTCTAAATTAATGAATGGAGAGATTTTCAGGCGCAAAAGTTTGGTATTGTTCATTGTGAGGATGGTGTATTATTTATGGAGAAAATTCGTCTCTTCCCTTTGTGGCTTGGGTCTTTAGTTCTTTAAAGATTAGTGTTTTGTTGTTGGCAAAGATGGATGCTTTGTCTATGTTCAATGTTCATCTTGTAGTGAAACGGAAATGGAGAAAGTTTTCACCCCTTATTCCGATGCACTCGGTACACATAAATAGATATCTATGAACAATGAACAGTACTTATAAAGATAGTTAGGTTATGTGCAAAATGTGTAGGTACCTATAGAAACAATGCATGGACCGTGAACAGGGAACATGATGGAGTTATTATAAATAAGTTTGGTTTAGTAACTCGGGTACCTCTATTGTTAGTAATAATGCACGTATGTGCGCATGTATAGTTAAGACGGAGGGGACAAAGTTTTTCATCCGCTATTGTTTTAATAATTACCTTACAAGGAAGGTTATTATCCTAGTTTTGTGCAGTCATTTGTATGCCGACGCATAATGTAGGGTGTAGGAATATTTTCACTGTCCGCAATATATTCTTGTTAGCGCCAATAAGCAATGAATACTTTGGCAGGGTTATTTCATAATTTTTTTTATAAACGGAAAGCTATGGTCCGAATCAACATCAAGTATATTTAGTTTCAATTGTGTACTGTCGAGAGATGTACTGTAAATTTTCAAAAATTGATTCCAAAATTTTGTTTTTAGGTACATTGTATCCAAACTGTGAGATTGGCAGCCATGATGGAGCCGGAGCTGTAGTTGTGATTCCTTCACTAGAGAAAGCCTGTGGTTGTGACTACCATTGCGTCCTCCTCGACGACTTTCACGTTCTTTCGGCTTGTGTCTGTGCAGAAAACACAATTTTGACGGAAGACGGGTTCTCTTGCCAAAGTAAGTATGACTGATATTTTATGTTTGATTTGTATCATTTGATTTTATGTAGATTTTCCGGGAACAAAAATGGAGCAACTGTCCAATTTTGCAGCGGATAAAAATACCTATAAACACCTCGTCTATGGTTATGACAAGGCGTCTCTACATTCACAACGGTGCTTATAAAAATACATAAATACACATGAATGTGGTGTCACAAAGACAAAAGCACGCCATACTTTTTCCAGCATACTACGCACGTGTTTCCTTCGGTTTCTCTTTTATAACATCTCTAAAAAATCTGTCCCATCGTTTCCACTCCCTGTGTCTGGAAGTTTTTTGAAAAGAGAAAGGCGTATAGAGTCAATGAAAGAGAGTGACAGTTGTAGCTTCTGACTCTTGTGGATATTTTGACTGTATGTATAAACTAGGTACCTATTTTCTATGTTTATAGAAAATTTACAGACAACAACACTACGTGTTATAACTAAAGCCACATTCCTTACAATAGTTATATTGCAATATTTATATCAATATGAGCCGAATAATTTGACGTTGACGGGTGGCAGGTGACAACATGAGCATTGAACACGCTAGACTTGCTCCGCTTCTTGCTGCTTGTCTTCTCCTGCGTATTTATTTACATCAAGTCTTCCTTTTATGTCTACAGTTGCAGCAAAGTGAATTTGATTGCTATTGTTATTCAGTTGTTTTCGGCTCACTCATCGTGCAACATATTGTTATCTTTTCTTCTTTCGCTAAAGAAAAACAAACGACAACGTTTATCACTTTAATATCAGCTGTATATTTCTTCACGTCGGGTTTTCTCAAAATATATTCCATTTATTGTTAGTATTTATTTTGTTTTGTTTCCTTTTTTCTGGTCTTGATTTTAAACTCGTTTGAATAATGTTTTGTAGCTAAAATTAGAATTAGAATTTGAATCAAAATTGGCATCAGCGGCTGGTAAATTATAAGAAATTTCGACTTTATTAGCCATTTCATTTTAGTTTTAGGCTAATAGTAAGGCAAAAATTTGTTTAGACAGCCTTTGAAAACTCGTTTGCTATGATTTTTTGGTCGATTCGATTAATTCTTGCGTATAGGTTATAGTTAATTATAATTAATTAGTTATAGGTTATAGTTTAATATTGAAATGCAAAGCATTTTAATTAGCCGTCTGTTCAGACTATCGTTTGAGAAAGGTAATTGCTTTTTGGAATATAGGTATTCCAAGAAATGCCATCAAAAGTACAATGCAATGTTTTCTAATTATAGGAACACCGATTTCTTGTCAACGCATGATTTTTTGATAGCAATTCTGAAGAAACATGCCTATATTGTACATATCAAAATGACAAAAGGATTGAAAACTGATACATTGCTTATATTTTTGGTATAGCTGTCCGGAGCTAACAGGAAGCTGTTGAGTAGTTATGCTGTAGAAGTCATAATAAAATTCGTACAGTGTCACTTCCCGGAAACGAGGGGCAACAATTCTCCAGGACATGGAGCTCCCGTCGTAAAATCAAATCTAGCACGGGGACAGAAACTGGCAAAATAAATGAGCCAATACGTACAGTAGAACGGATGCTCTCTAATTTAATCATAGCTGACCGAGTTTCTAGTTCTTCAATATTAAATTCTGGCTCAAAAATGTATCATCTATGCTTGTATGTGCTATCTAAATAAAGAAATCCTACAGAGGTGATTTCATCTACTCAATATTGCTGTATTAAACATACTTCTTGTACAGGGCACATATAACGGTATGTATTTATGCACATGCAGAATAAATAGACTCGAGCACTTGTGCTACATGCATGCAGCCATGAATTTTCTTAGTTTTCACATCGGCTCGGCTCCAATATCAACCTTCTTTCTTCGGCCGGAATGCAATATCATTTCTGTTACATTATCTCATAGTTTAGTTTTCGTTCCTGTATCTATAAAATACAGTACAATAGGTACATATGATATAATACATTCTTATTAGATTTTGCTTTCTCGTCCTCCGTGTTTGACTTTTATCTCAGAGAAACAAAAAAAGAAGAGACACCAATGTGAAGAGCTCTTCGGGTTGGAGGTCTAGCGAAAACCAGCCCAGCAGCTTCTGAACCTCAAGGCATAAATAAGGAAAAAGATTTTTCTCTTTATTTATTCACAGGCACAAGAACATTTATTATGTTCTCCTGAAATATAATATAAGATACACAGTACACTATTATTGTGTACATGGATAGACAAAGACGTCCCTTCCCGTGTAGAAAATGTAATAGTAAAAACCGAAATAGAAAATATGAACTCATGTTAAGGTATCCCCGGTTTCACGAAAAATGAGCGAAAGATTCGGTGGTAGACATAAAACCAAACATATCTGCACATTTTGCTCGTACAATTCTGTCTAAATATTGTATGAGAAAAAACGGCTGACATGCAAAGTTGCACAGTATACATACTTCATTTTATGGCGTCAATTCTTTAATATGAGAACTAATACCCATTTAAAATTCATGCCTTTACATGTATTCAAAAAAGTATCCGTGTCCCGTCTACAATGGATTCCTTTTAAACTCCACGTAATCTTTTTTCTAACTTCAATAGACGAAGATGTTGGTTGAAAATATTCAAAGCATAGAAATGCTGAATTTTTGCATGTACGTACACATGTTTTGTATAAAAATACGCAACAAAATCGATACTTGTGTGTATTTCATAGACTTGGTTCATTGACGTATTGTGAAGTTGTGAATAATCTAGGAGTTCTTTTAAATTTTTCCTTTTCTAAATATAAGTAATGCCTTTTTCAAATTTCAGGTCTGCATCCTCAGCCTCCGGGACATCTTCTAATTGGCTTGATTGCCCTAAGCCTGGTAATATTTGCCATCGTCGGTCTCCTTTGCATGTGGTTATGTAAGTTTTTCTTAAAATATTTAGAGATCAATTATATTAAATTGATTTTAAAGCTAATTTACAAATTTATCAAATGTAGTAAAGAATAAAGAGTACTTATTATGTAATCATAAGGAACAATGATTATTATGGAAGGAATTGAGTACTGAAATTGAGTTGACGAGAATGCACAAACGATAGATTACTTTATACTGGGTTATCAATTTGAGTATCCCATGATTGAGTCATCTGAATAGTCCTCCTTATAGTCCTCCCAAAATTCTAGAGCATTTAAATGGACTGCATTTGTAATCCTAGACATGCAGATACGCGTATTAGCAGTCGTTATCGTTATTCCTATTGAAATGAAATTTTGCATGCCATCAAGTATGTAGTAAACATTATACATAGCAACTTTTCTATACGGTGATTATGTAGTGTCTTATTATAGGGCCACTGACGATCAACATCATTGAAATTTGAGGTACTTGGAGTTTATCTGATGGTTGAGTTCGTAAAGTACATTAATGTACATACTGCACATGTAATGTGATTTTGGTTCTATTATGTTGTGCAGTTACTAGGTTACTACTCGATAAAACGAGAAGAAAGTCGAATAAAGTAAATGCACTTGAAACTCAAAGTAGGTTTTAATCCACAAAGACCAACTCCAAGCTCACTTGCAGAAACTCACAAGTTTATTCTAGAATTGGCACTGATGTACGTACATATAAATGAAAGCAGAAAATGGACATGAACAGCGAATGCTGCAATTCAGTTACTGTATTCAGCGGTTTCTCAGAAAATTAAATAGTTATTCTTGAGTACAAACTCAGAGTAAATTTATTACGTTGCGACTAAACGATGTGCAGTGCATAGTATAGGTACATACAAATTCGTTCGGCTAAGCAGAAATACTGCCATTGCGACAGAAAACAATAGGGAATTATTGTGAAATCATTGAAGGCTTTTGGGTAGACACAGTATTTTTACAAGTCATAGAAAGAAAGGATCAGTGTAGAATATGTTGAAATCAAGGTAAAATTTCAGTACATACCGTGTTTGTTTGAATTGTGCGGCAGCATCCAGTAGTGCTGCACTTTGAATTGTCCGTCGGCGCGAATTCAAATCGAAAACCGTAGTGCTGCAGCAGCACAATTCAAACAAACACGGTATGCATGCGTACTCTCAAACTGGAAATAAATTGCCAATTTTCTCTCTGCTTTCTTCCTGGTCATTTCTTCAAGACAATAGATAAAAAATTGGCAGTTCATTTCTGGCTTGAGAGTATATTATATTTAATGACTATTCGACATTCGCAGAATTTTCCTTGATAAGTTGCCAGCTGTCAATAATATAAAAATTACAGAATAACAATAATAATTGTCAAAAGTCAAAACAGACAAAATGAAAGAAAGGGCAAATAAAAATATTATTTTGTTGATATTTACTTTTTACATTATATTATAGCAAACTGTACTTTTCAGGGTTTTGTTGGCTTACTGTTAAAGATGCATAATTGTGATATGCAAAAAATTCAATCATTCATGTATTTATGTATCAATATTGTGTGTACATAGATTCATACTAAAAATTTACTGCTCACCGTTTAAATTCACATTCACATTCAAATCAAACCAAGACGAATACATATGATACGAAATGCGAAAGAAAGAGAAAGAGAGAAACAGCAACTATACTGTTCAGTTGTTTTTTTCTCATGAATTTTACATGGCAAATTTTTTGTGACTGATTCGATTCCATTTGTGATTGTTTTCCTCCGTAATTTCAACAGTGGGATTTTGTTGAATTTTGTTGTTTACACGAGCGCCGAGATGATTTTCTTGTATTGTCTGTAGAGTAAGTAGACAATGTAGAAAATTGTACCAAGGGCCAAAACTACAGCGACAGTCATGGAAAGAATATTCATGTCCGTGAGTCCTGCATTTTGTCCAGCGAGGGTATTGTTCAATGAGTTGGACAACTTTCCAGCGTTTTGCAACAGATTTTTAGCGTCATCGGTGGTGCAGTTGCTTGAAATATTCTGTAACATGTTTGACAAGAAAATTCGGGATATTAATCTGAAAAATTTACAACCTGGGTCGCAAAATAAGTTTCGCACATTGTTTCACTCAAAAAATGTAACTTTTAAGTAATAATAATTAAAGATCCACAGATTTTAGCTAAATTCTGATTTTCCTGGCTATACATAGCTATGTAGTTTTAACAGCTTTAAAAAATTTGCCAAGTATTCTTGAAGAATTTCGAACTTTCTTTGTACTCTCGAAAAATTAAATTTTCCTTCACCGGCATCATGGTTGTCTAATCAATGCTTGAGAAATTCCAAATAAAGCTTTTTTAACCTTTATTTCTATTTTTATGGCTAAAAAAGGCTAACCTGAATAATGAAAATCTCATTTTCCATAGAAACGTCAGTCGACAGTCCGGTTTCGTTAGTTTCACTTAAAACGTTAGAAAACACCGTCATTTTTTCAAGGCCAAGAAGCTTGGCTGAATGGTAACCGAAAGTCTTTTCCCACGAAACGATTTCAAGTAGCTTTCCAATGTTCAATCATACTTACGTAGTTCGTGCATATGTATATGTTTTATGTAGAACGTAGAAAATACCTCAAACAACAACTTGAATATCAATACATATTATACTTGAATGGAATGGAATTGAGATTATGTCACAATTACGAATTCAGTCCACAACATTATTGAGACTGAACCCATGCAAATCAAAACAGACTGGCACAGGCCTGAACATTCATTGAAAATAGAAAATACATACATGACTGCCAAAATTGTCAATACACAGTAAATATTTGTCTATGTACCGTATAAGCTCATTTAGAAGTATTGTGTTACTAAAAATTCAAGCTGTAAAATATAGTATATGTGGTCTGTTCTACTACTTTAAGCTGAACTACTAATAGAGCTTTTACAGTATACATAAGTATGAAGTAAACATATACAACCACATTCGTGCGTTTCTGATCCCTTTGTTTTTGTTTTTGTATACGCACATTTAAAGTCGCATTAAAATTTAAAGCTGTAAACACTTAGTTTAACCCGCATCTGATCATCTCTCGCTGTTAGAAATCAGTAGTAACTGTAATAAAAACAAAAGGAAGATAAATAAAGCATAGCATAAAAATTTCATGTTATTTCCTGTGCTCCAGAAAACAGCTTAAAAACAAACAAACTTCCTTCTGGAATATTATTAGATGTATTACTATGTATGTATTAACATCGTGCTTTTTGATCCCAAAAGCATTCTTTTGCAACAAAAAATACAATAATACATACATAATTTTCTAAACATCATGCCAATTTTTTATTCAAATGTTCTCCCTCATAATGCAGAAAATTCATGTGGGGCATGGAGAATTGCAACCCACAATGTTATAAGTTGAAAAGGTTAAGCAGCGGACAATGAAATATGGAACTTGTTTGAAAATGACACATCATCATACAATTCGACTTTACTTTTCCGCACTTACATATTATTATATTATATTATACTTACTATACTCACATGAATATGGTCAAAAGTCGTAACTACATACAGCTGCGATGAAAGATGAACTCTGCGATTTTAATTTGGAACTTCCGACACCGATAAGCAGTTGACCGGTTGACTAATCAAGAATAAAAAATTTTATATACATACATAATAGAGGCAAATGGGCTTTTGCAACTTACAAATTACATTGCATAATTGGAGCTGAGACAGTTTAAATTAAATACGATTGTAGTATATTATATATTGTGTATAAGTAATAAGTATACATGAAGAGTGATGCGCATAATATCTTGAGCAAGGAAAATTTGTGTTCAGATACTTTTCTCAAACCATCTTATGATATTATAGAATTATATGTTAGGTTAGGATGCAGAATATTATGATTACACGAATATCATATGATATGATATGATATCATGAGGTTATATGTGAATGGTGTGTTTATGGGATAGTTTGTACGTGTAGCTTGTTGTAAATACGTACATAGTTCGTAGTTTGTAGAGTTTGTGAAGCATAAAACTACCACTTTTCCAGCTGTAGAATGATAAAGTGTAGCAGAAAAAACGTAGTATTCGTATGCGTATGTAGATATCTACGGGTACAGTACATGCATACGCCGGCCGAGTGACTTAAGAAGAAGGGCAGAGTTTGGAAGAGACGCAGTTGACAACAGAGAGAGAGCAGAACCAGAAGCAGAACATAGAACAAGAAACAAGATCACGAACAAAACAAAGAGAGGAGAGCATCGACACTTTTCCTCCTTCAATGTTCACTCACCAACTTTACGAGTGAGGAGAATAAAGAATACCTTGGTCAAGGTTGCTTGATTTTTATTCCTCTGCAAAGTAATCTGAAATCATAATAAGTATTTTTGACTTTGGAATTTCGCTGAAAATTCCATCTGTGGAAAAAAGAAGTTTGGAAAGGATTGTAAATTGTAAATAAGCTTTTTCGAAGAAAAACTGGAGATTTAAAATGAGAGTAAAAATAATATTGCCCGTTTTTTTGCTGGCCATTGGACTCTTGACTGGGGCTCAAGCTCAAGACGATTCAACTGACGAGGTTGTCATTGACGAGGCTCAGAATTTTGGAATCGTTTCCGACGATCTCATCAACCACATCAATGGTCAACCTGGAGTCAAATGGACGGTAAGTTTTTTATTCTATGTATGTAGATGATGTCAAAAAATGGACGATGCATAATGTACTTAGAGTTGAGAAATAAAAGTACGATGGAGAAAAACAGCGCAGTATTTTTCCAAGACAGTTTTACGTGCTATCTTTATGCGTCATCATAGTCATCATATTTATTTCTCAACCCTTCAAGCAACTCAATTGGTAATAAAATAATTAATCGTTGGTGTAAAGATGTCATTCTTTGGAAATTTTCAATCTGTACACTGTACATAGGCTGGAAGAAACTTTCACCCAGAAACCGACCCTGACTATTTGAAGGGACTGATGGGCGTTCTGCCCGGGGATGAGAAACACCGACTCCCCGAAAGACGGTATGGGGTTGAGAATCTTCAAATCCCGGACAATTTTGATTCTCGGGAAAACTGGCCAAACTGTACTTCCTTGCGGGAAATTCGGGACCAGGGCTCTTGCGGATCTTGTTGGGTATGCGAAAAATGCATAGTTGATTGTTTGACTTTAAAAATG
>JAQIVE010002920.1:0-18339 GCA_034698285.1 Sminthurinus bimaculatus | reverse complement strand
GTTACACTTCATTTTTTTGCTCAATGTTGTTGGAAATTTTGAGTTTAAAATGCTACCTTTCAGCTTTTAAAAATTCGGGTTTTTTCCAAAGCCCAAAAGCGCTCAACTTTTGCATGGGAAATTCGACTGATAAAATCAATAATTCACATTAACCCATCTTTGACTGGTAGCTTGCCAGAATTAAAGTTCGTTAACGTTTTATTTCATGGAAAAAGACATACACCATAAACCTGGTACCATTTTTTGATTGTTCGAGTATAGTGTATTTATCTTGTCGTATTTGAAATGTCAACATTTTTATCAGTTGGCTATGTGTGTGATAACGTGGTTTATTTAACCAATAAAATAAGTCGATCTCATGTGTTAACATATGATAGCATAAAAAATTTCTTTAATCTGTATTTTTCTTCATTGACTTAAGGGCCGTGTATGGAGAATGGAGAAGTATTGTATGCGTATTGTTTGAAGCTTTATATTAGCATTCTGTAGTTTAGATCTCAAAATTCTGAAGGTAGATGCTGAGTCTCGTAGCAAAATTATCGGGCACGCGTCTAGCTGGCTTAGTCCATCAAAAGTGACGAAGAAAATACAATAATAGTAATACACGAATAATTTTTCCCTAGATATGCATGTGTATATTTGGTATGAAGTATCTGTTTATTTGTCTCATAATATGATTCGCAAGCCTTTTCAGTTCAGTGTCAATATCTGTAAATTGTATGCACATATATTGTCTAATGTGCGCATATACACACAAATACACCAAGTTCTATCGTATACTGTTTGTTTGCCGTCATTTGTAAACAGCCAGAATAAGTGATGTATAGTAAACACAACGAAAATTCAAAGGCCAGATTTGGAGGGAAAAGTTTTTAATGGGTAGACAGACATGTGGATATACGTTGCTAATGTAGCGTGTTATTATTATCATTATATATAATATAAAGTAAAAGAGGTGTGGCTACCTCTCACGATAAGTATGATTTTCGAGGACGTTTGAATGTGTGTAGTGTGTATATTCGGCCTTGGTAGTTTTTAGTAGTAGTCCTGTCGCATTTCGATGTTTATATATGTATATATATCAATAAAAATCTCGTGTATGCGTAATGCGAATTCTCATTGACGATTCATTCGAGTACTAGACTCTTACGTGAGTTGGTAGTCTACTACTACTACTACTACTACTACTAGGTAAACTACGCATTCACATAAGTACGGCGCAGTTGGGCACATTCCCTGACCTACCTATTTCCATGCGAAATTGTGTTGTAGCAAATCATCGTCTTCCAACGTTTTCTGTTATTAGCCTATATACATATTACATGCCATGTAGATGAGTATTTCTGTATTTTATGAAATACAAGTACGTTTCTAAATTTGCAAGCCACATTGGCAAGTTCCATTATTTTGATGAAATTTTTTCCTGATCCAGTACTGACTTGCTACTTACTTTTATATTCTTCGATAGATGGGCATAAAGTATACAGACCATGATGAATAAGCTACATTTCTCCCCGTTCATTTGCATAAGATGCAAAATAATTACAATAATAGTTGTGAAATGTAAAATTCTGTAGGTTTAAAATGTGATTAGGTAGGAAACTATGTATCTCATTGGAAATTCCAATACATATGTAAACGTATGGTGTTATGTACGATGACATGTAAGCAGTCTTTATACAAGTCCTTACTTTAACGGGAAACCCATGTCTTCTTCACCCTTTTTTTGTACTTTTTTTCCATACAAAACCGTTGTCGGGGTATTTTTTACAATTTTCCTCACAAGTAAAACTAAAACCAAAGTAAAATGGGACATGAGTTATTTTGTCCAGCCGACAAATTTTTTGTCCGTTTTTCATCAAAGAAATGTTTTTCATCTTGCAGTTTGGCATTTCGCTACATAGCAACGTACTTTATTTTGTACATTTATATAATATTATATAAATGTATCCATGGGGATAGGTTCCCGCATATTGTTACCTACTGTATGTATGTACAACTGTTGTAACAAATAATGAGATACATAGCATGAAAAAACACACGGCAGGTAAACACACGAGTCCTTTCAACTGTCTTTATACTACATGTCCTGTGATGTTTTAAGTTTTGGCTCAAATATTTGTACCTCTTTGTTGCACGAATAGCGGCATAATATTTTAAATTTATACCTTATTTCTAGACGACCTGTTTACCACCCGTAATGTAAAACATTTTCATTGTCAATTATAAACTGGATGTTGAATTTAATATAGGTTTAGCTTCTGAAATGACATGAGAATAATTTATAATTTCATAAGCATAAAAGATATTATTGAGCATGGAATTAGAGTAGAAAAGAGTAACGTATAATATGTAATCTTATGTACATGCATGAATACGTAACTAAATTACATTCCTCAACATTGAGGAAAGCCAGAAAAAGCATTAAATATATGGGAGTCAATAAATACAATTTGTAAAGTGCTTACAATTTATTTACTGTTGATGAAGACGTTGTGCGACAAACAATAACATCAGTAAAGTACTATGCAATACGTATAGTGTATTATAGTAGATACTCCACGTATACATTTAAGATAGATGCTGGTCGTTAGTTGCCATAATTTTACATGGAAATTTCTTGTAGACAGTATCTGATGTATATAGTTATTGGCTTGTCCATATTGAAGACAGAAATATATGCATGTAATATTCAGTGGTATAGAAAGAAGTAGAAAAAGTGTGACTGAGGGTAAGAAAGAAGGAAGACAGGAAACGTAAAGTGACAATGCTAGGAACAGTGACAGCATACTAGTATAGTTTGTGTTTGTGTTCGAAGCACACGATGCTAATTTTAGGTGCCTATACGGGTGGAATCTACGGGAGAGATTTGGTGAGGTTGATTGTCCTATGAGTAGAACCCAGACGAATGAGAGCACGGATCTAACTTTAGATTTGGAACCCAAATTAGCTAGCCAATGACATGCTGATGGAATGTCTGACTTAATTTTGGTGGTTTCAGCCTTTTCCTCCTTCACAATTGGTTCGGATCAGTGTTGAGCCGGCCATTACTGTTGCATCTCTCTGTCTATCTTTTGGTATGTAAGCTTCTTTCGTCATTCTTATGTCGCGTAGAATTAAGTCTTTCGCTTTTTAGCGTTCCTTTCTCTTCCATTTTAAATAGATACGTTGTTGCCAAAATGGATTACCGTTTGTTAGATGATGTAAGAATTTTAGTCTTCATCAACTGCTTCCCATATTAAATGTGACTTTTGCCCTGTTGCCCGTTATAATAATTATGACGAAAATTGAGTAAATTTTAATTATTTACTTTGGGACCCTTTTTCCGGTAATATACAAAATGAAGATATCATTTTGATTGTATGGATGATAATAGTATTTACTTCCTCTTGAAATTAAACTTCCCTGGTTCAGCAAGTTTCGAGGTTTTGAAAACGAATGAGGTTGTCTACGTACTTGGTTACAAGGGCACACTATCGCTTTTATATTTTAAAACATAACTGGACTTACTTTACTGGAAGTTTGTCTGTAAAATTTAAAAATCGAACTTGTGTGAGCCTTAATAGTCCATATACTCGGTATGGGGGAAATTCATTTTCATCAATGGGAAAATTTTTTGAAAACGAAAATATGGCACTAAGGTAGTTTATCCATAATTGGTTCCAGGGGACCTAAACGCGTCTAGTGTTGTCAATTTCAGGTCAATCCCACAAGTACGAAGCAAAAAAAGGTTTATTTGTAAATGATGTTGTTATAGCATTTCTACGACTTTACTCTGACTATAACTGTGTGATGTTCATTCTGGTATGCTCGGAAACATCAGTGACGTTTTTAAATAAAATGAAATGGTCTGGCCCTTCTTTGCATTTTTAAAACAGCAAATGTAAACTTCCTTTTACAATGAAAATACCTATATATTCAATTTTTTATGTAATGATGAAAAGCCATAAAGCATATTTTCAAAAATTTTAAATCTTAGTTGCTTTGACCTGGTAATTGTTTTGTGTACTTTCAGGAAGCAGGCGGCGCGATCCGTTTTAGAAGCATTTCGTCAGACTTATTATGCGGACGAAGATGTAGGTGGCGTCATTTCCGTTATAGAAAAGCTGGCCGATGATGTTGGTGAGTACTTTCTATTCTAATTTAATGATTTTAGATTATTTATGTTATCTACTTTTTAGGTTATGTTGAATTAAGGGGAAAAAAGACTATTTATTTAACCAAAACAACATCATACAGTTTGGAATTTTTACACATCATGTTTAATATTTACGCAGATAAACGGCTATCATAACGTACTGACTGAAATAGTATATTACAATACTAATATTATGTTCATTGGGTAACTTTTCCTACAGAAATGGCTGCTTTTATCCCAATTCAATTCAATGAATTATCTTCACCAACATAATTAACACGCTACGTTTGTAGTAAAAACGGCTCGTTTTTTCATAAACATCAGAAATGCGTTCTTTAAAACGGAAAACGAGAAATTTTATTAGGTTCTTGAAGAACAGATAAAAAACAGGTGAAAGCCAATACCATTGATTGTAGTCACCGTATTCACTTCGTTGTAAGTCTATTGTGTACTGAAAGTATAGATGGTATAATATATATGCCCCTTCCGACTACCTTGCTATTACTATACTAATTCATTCAATAATAATACATTGTGTTCATTCATGAATTGTGAATGTCAGCATGTCATGCAGATGTGTGACACTAATTTTGTAGAATGAGAAGGTTGATGAAGAGGCACTGGAATAAAGTTGAGTTGAAAACTCAACAAATGACATTATTCCTCTTATCCATAAGAAAGTGAAAGGTGGAATAAACAAATGTAATTACAGTTGAAATTTGACCATTGGTGTGCAAGCAGTTGTAGATCAAGTTTTACTCTCTGTTTCTTATTTTTTGCTAATGTTGGTGTGAAACTTCATCGTCGTATGTACATATATGTAATCTAATGTTGCTTTGGAAATGATGGCACGTGTGCCCATGTCATTTTCTGAGGTTGATGATGACAATCCCCAGTTGTTCATTTCAGCCTGCTCTTTCTTCGTCTTCTTCGTTGTTTTACATAATGTTTCATCTTCGTCATATCCGCTTGAAAGCTTTTAGTTGGAGAAAAGGGCTCAAGAAACTTTTCAATCAACTCAAACAGAAAAAAGGACGGAAAAATAACGACTTACCTCTCAACCATTTATTAATACATTTATCTCTTTCTCTTTCTCCTTGTTTAGATTCATGTTACAATCAGGTATAGATGATATGTACACTAACGTTTTAGAATATGATCTCATCGCTGAAAAAAGATTACAGTTCTACATATGCACAACGTTTGTGCCTTAATGTAGTATATGCTTAGGGAATCTCCTATCTCCACCCACATCATATAAAGCGTACTATCACATAACGTAAATTAACTATTAACTCAGATAGTACCACTGTCCTGCTATTTGCATGCAACCCCTCTTTTCGATGAAAAAACCATAGGTTTCGGTATGAACATGTATCCAAACGGGCCAGTAGTAGTACTGTCCTACTACTTGGTGGTGTCTTACAATTTGAGTTAAACCGGTACACAAGTGTAGATACATGGAAAATATTTTTTTGGAAGGAATGAACTAGTTGACTTAATAACTTCAAAAAAATGTTAAAAAATGTTGACAAAAAATTGAGTTTCCGAAAACTTTCAATTTTTTTTAAAACCCTATGGTAGGTGTCAAATCGAGTTGAAATCAACAGGAAACGACTCGTCTCGACGAGAGCTTTCCATTGATATGCAATATGCCCTACTTTTTAGCAAACAATAGATAAAAAACAGATTTTCGGTCAAAACTGAAGATCAACTTTGACCTGCTGCAAAATCCGTGTATTTTCGAATTTCGAAAAAAGCTCGCGGGAAGGGCGGGTTTGGTCTTTATTTAAGTGATTCATATAATAAAAAGTTTGGTCGAGCTTACCAGTTTGCTTACCAGCAAAAGTGTCGGGAACTT
Source organism: Sminthurinus bimaculatus (assembly GCA_034698285.1). Lineage (NCBI taxonomy): Eukaryota > Metazoa > Arthropoda > Collembola > Symphypleona > Katiannidae > Sminthurinus > Sminthurinus bimaculatus. The sequence continues at coordinate 12,340 of JAQIVE010002920.1, read as the reverse complement.
TTGCTTTCAGGTCGAAAAAAACGAAAAAATGAAAAAGGGTCAACTTTGATTTGCTATAAAACCCGTGTTTTTTCGAATTTCGGGAAAAGCTCGCGGGAAGGGCGGATTTGGTCCTTAGTTAAGATATTCGAAAAATAAAATCTCCAGTAGCTCTTATAGGTTCGTGGCAAAAGTGTCGGGAACATTTCATGTTTTGGCGATTTCGGTTTGACACCCCCTCCCCCCCTTAATGGGGAGGGATTTTTTTCTTTGTTGTTTCAAAGTACCTACCCACTAATGAATCCTCCTATGCCATTGGCAACCTTCTACAAAAATATCGTGACGGGGACTGTCGATTTCTCGTACCTTCGCCCATGTATGTATATCATTCCTTTCGTAACAAGTCACAAGTTGGCAAAGTGACTGTGTAAATAAAATACAACCATACCTACATATACGTATTAAACATTCTCTCCAGCAAGTCAGCGCATGGTGCAGAAAAAAAACGAGAGTTTTTGCTCGTCCACAAAAAATTGCAATGTAAGAAGTAGATAGATATGCAAAACACACTCCTAGAATAATATGCATATTTACAGAAAACGTGGTGCAAGCCCTGTCTTGTATTTTGATTTTTTCGAACATGAGTGTGAAGTGCTTGAGGATGGCTAAAAGTTAAAAATAAATGCGTATTACAATATATTATAACGTTATATTCAAAGGTTGTCGTTGTCATCATTTTATTGTGACATTTAATTTCAAAAAAGGGAAAATGCGTTTATAGAATGGAGAATTTGTCGGCAAGCTATTATTAATATTTCTGAGGATAGTACCATTCCTTGGGGGAACGTAGATTCGATTCGTGATTCATAGCATGTAGGGGCTAAAAATTAAAAAAAAGCGAAAAAACATTTTCTTTTCCGACAAAACTTATCAACCGCAATTCCAGAGTCAGAACTAGAATTGGATGGTTGATTGATGATAATGTTAATGCTCTTCAGCTTTTGAGCGTGTAGTTTCTGTTGATGTTGATTGGTTGTGTATTGTGTGTCAAACGTAATATATTAAAAGCTCTGTACAAGAAATTTCCCACCGGCCCATAAGCATACAGCATACCGTTGAATATGCACAAAAGTTCTTTTACACTCTGATAATATGACAGTGTAACTATACGTTTAATACTTGGTACATTTTGTGCAATATATAGATCGATATTGAAATGGTTGCTAATATTGAGTGTTTACTCGTTCACTGTATTTTTTTTTACGCGAAACACATTAAAGAAAAAGATACAAAAAGCTGCTTGGTGTAAGCCTTGTGTAAGCTATGCATGTATTATTCTCGTCTATTACTTATAATAATATGCATAGTATGTGCATCACATACTATATGTACGTATTTTATACCGAATGATCGCATGAACTTCAACTTGAAAATCTTGATGATTGAAGTTGTCTAGTCATCAAAACTCAACATTGCATGCGATGGAATTAAAAATGAAGTGCTTGAGCTGCTGTACACTTAACTTTTTAATTTTGATGGAGTTCACATTGATTTGACTTTAGTCACTGCCGTTTTTCAATTATGGTTCGCTTTTTAATTTTCTTGCTGAAGAATGTTCTACTAAATATTGTATTCAATAAATGGCAATAATGTGAGCAGGATTGGTGCATCGGCTCACACATCTCATGTATATAAAATATATGTAGACAGTCATATTTCGATGAGTTGTAAGTTGTAATCATCATTATTCATCAGACTGCTCCGATTAAGTCTCTTCTCACCATTATTATCGTTAATCATCTTGGTCATTTAGCAGCTTAAAATGGACGATTGGAAATATTTTGCATTTACGCAACTGGAGTGAGTGAGTGCCTGTAGCACTCATTAGAATTTCTTTTATTACAGTATAAAAACTTTGGACAAGGCACCTTCGAATGTATTTTAAAATTTACATGATAAAATATACTATGCATATTATGTAGATTCTGATAATAAAATTTATTTACGATTTCCCCGTTTATTTTGATTACTAGCACCGTGTACGGTGCACCGTTTCATTCTTGATCTTGTCTTTTTATCTTTATTACTTTTGTGAGTTTAGTTGTCATTCACTTGCAATTCTAGTTTGGATGTTTTGAATCAAATTTTGTGAATAAGGAATGAAATTGTTTTCCGGTGATTTATTTTTGCTGTACATATTTCTTCACCTTGTGTGTCCTCGTTCTTGATACTGGCACATAAAAATTAAAATATAAGAATACGTCGTAAATCATAAAATAAAATCGTACTGTACATTAAACATTATGTACATCAGATATTATGCATGTATTAATAATAACACCTATAATAATTATAAAAACTAAGTACAAAATAGAGGGACAGCAATATTATGTATGTGTATAGTGTATAAATATGGAAATGGGAAATTATTAATTAGATAAATGAAACGTAGGTATGTTCATAAAATAATAATAGATCCAGATATAATGCACTTCTAACTTTTAAAATTATCATTCAGTAGTCAGAGTAAACCTCTGTGTTTGTTTTGTTTGTGGAAAAAAATGTTTTTAAATAGACTTTGTGAGAAAAGTTCACGAAGAGTTCAGGAAGAGAGGAAAAGGTCATTTTCGAGGAGAGGAACACATTCTTTCAGATTCTATGCCTATGTACTGCTTTTACTTTACTCATTATGTCGACACTTTTAACTTTAACTGGCTCCGCATGTGAGAAACGAGACTGTTAAAAAAATTCTTTTCCTTCATGGAGATTCCAGTCCACGTTTCTCACCAGACTATCGTCCTCTATAAGTATCATGCATATAGCGAATAATACAAGTATGCAGAAGCATTAGTAAGTCATAAAGATCCCTTCGATATTATATTAAACATTTGACCTTTATTTCACTTTTTGCAATTATTTTACATTTTTTGCTAAAGACACCCAAGATGAAAAATGTGATATAACACTTCTATATGTAATGCTCATCAAATCACCATCAACTCCGTCTATGTCATTATTATGGACATTTGAATGTTATTATATTATGCAACAATAATTAATTAAAAATGTTGCATGCGGCTATAGATTAATATGTGGGAAGAGACTGAAACTGCTACACTGTTAGTTTTCCACCTATAATGCAGATTTCATCGTTAGGCGATGATATATGTTATGCTATGTGGAGCGAATGGTCCGATGAAGTTAATCCGAGTAAGCCCATCACACACATCACTTCAATCATCTGCAATGATAAGCATTTATGAGCTATCAAAGTTTCTGGGAACATTCCCAGAAACTTAAGACTTTCTAAAACTTGTTTCGGTTATTCTGGCGCTTCCGGCTGCTGGTAATAAGCTAGTTAATGCTGTCGGGTTTTCCTATACTTTTGACTTGAGTCTGACTACCTTATAATTTTGCATGGTAGTATTTTCGTTTTAATTTAAAGTACGTTTCTCTTTTCTACAACATGAGAATTTACAGATCTGGAAATTTTATGAATGCAGAATCTGTGAATTCACATTCAGTATAGGTATACTGTCACAGAAAAGGAAAATTCAATTGAGATTTCTGAGAATCAAGTTGACATATGAATTGGAAACTAGTTTCTTTTCCTCATTTTGAGCTGATCTTTGATGAAATTATTTATCTCATCTCATTTCTCAGACTGATGCATTGATTTAATGCATACAGTGCATGCTGGGAATCTTGTTGTTTGCCTATATCGTCTGAAAAAAAAGTCGACTGGCTTGTAATATACGTGCAACTCTACTAAGCTTACGATGTATCCATATTTTAAAATGATTTCGTTTCTACAGAGAAAAATGTGTGTGTATGTGTAAGTAGGTTCCATTCAAATAATATTTGGTACATTGTACCTTAACTTTGCATGCTATAAATTTCTGAAGAAACAACTCTCGGAATAAAGTGAGATCACTCACTCCTTTGCATCTTTGACTTTGTTCTTCAATTTTTTTCACATAGTCCATAAAATTAAAGCCAGGCTATTATTCATGTCCTTTTTTCATTATATTCTGTCCAGTGGTGTATCCAGTCTTAGTCTCGAACGAAAAGTGGTTTTTCACCTTCAGTTCTCAAATGTACGCGTTTTGTGTGTACATTGTACACTTGTATCTGAGCAAGTCTTTTTGTTTTTTGCATTTTCTACACCCTGCGAATTTTCTGTGCAGAAACTTGCAAAGTTCAAAATTATACAAGTGAGTGTTTATAAATTGTATACATAATGCATTACAAATAAGAAATCTGAATGATTGGATTGGTGTGGCTGAATGAAATGAAAAATAATATGTTGCTCTGCTGCGAGTTTCATGTTTACGTCAGTTGACTGTGCAGATTTTGTTGATTGTGGGTTTGGTTGGTGTATAGTTTTTTATTGTTGCAAATTACAATTTGCACCACTAATACTGATACCTGATGCAGACAAGTTGCTATAAGGGCCAGCGTAACAAGTTGAGTGTGAGGAAAGTCAGAGAGGTAGACCATACATATCAATACAAACTATATGTACAAGCGGTCAGGAAGTTAAACACATTGTATCTGTATAATATATTAACATTGTACGGTGTACATATGTATGCGTGTATAGGTAAAAAGTGATGCATTTCTGTTCAATACAAGTCCACAAACCCCCTCGCATCATCGCTTCATCTATATATGTAATGCGTGCAGGTACACATTTCATTCGCAATATAATACTCACTGAGTCTCATCAAGACAATAAATTGCCAGTGACTTTGATAAGGATTCCCTGTAGCTGGGAGTTGGTAGTCGTCTCCAAAGTTCTATCTATTTAGCCATCTTATATCTGTGTACCTGCTTATCTTGACTTGCCACGAGCACCGTTTTATCCATTACACAATTAGCTTAACCCTGAAACAAAGAGTATTATTACCATCGTCTTTACGTCGTCTGGAATTCTTCACATTTCTGCAAAGCAAAAATACAAGTGAAAATACAGTTTGAAGGAAAAACGTTCCACAGCAAATACCTACATACTTGATAGATAGATTGTAACTTGATCTTTTTGAGGTTTGAGCTTTTTTTACGACTTTTTCCTTAGTTCAAAATGGGCTTCTTGGTTCGTCTCGCAGTCAGTCAGTGAGAACAACAAGTGGAAGCAGGACAGGCTCGCTCCAATTCTGCAGTTTTTCACTATTATTAAGACTATACTATTGTAATAATACATAGTATTGTACTAATTTTTGTGGTGCGTGCTTCCAGTGCAGAAATATTTCCGTGTTTTCCACAAGTCAATCAACTAAAACGCGAAGAAACAATAAAAAGAACTGAATATGGTTGTTTGAAGTAAAATTGAATAATTTTGTTTTCCTCTGGGATCGGGGGAAGTAGTGAGAGTGGCAAAATATATTATTATTTATTATTACAGTTAATTAAAACTTTTAAGTTATTTTAAAAGAGAGGAGCAGAACAGACGTCAATTACTATTATTATTTGTGTTTAAAAAAGATACAACAAAATGAGTGACAAAATAAACACAGAATCTGAGATGAGACGCGAGGGTGGTTTTGTCAATCATGGAGCAGATTTGGACGACGTTGACGAAGTTTGGGATTCGGACTCCAAAAATGAGACGAATGCTCCACCGCCCTACGTACCAAATAATACAAACAGTAGTCATAATGAAAGCGAAGGAAATCCTCCATTTACCAATCCAAATATTGCCGACTATACCAATCCGGCGATGAGTCAAGTCATTCTGGACAAAAACAATAAAAATTCCACCATGAGTATTGAGAGTAGTAGTAGTAGTAGTGTAGTGAGTGACACGGACAGTGTTGAATCGAATCCAAAAGCTAAACTTTATTTTGGCTATACCAAAAGACAATTTTTAATGGTTACCTCCTTTTGCCTGTGTAATTTTGCCAGTTTGGCTTGCAGGTATACTCACAAGCTCAATGCTGTACTTTGAAACCAGTTTAAAAATGAAAGTCATTATTTTTGTTGTACTTATATGTAGGTAATATGTTTTACTGATTTTGGGTTAAATCGAAAGCCTCCATCATGAGTTACACCGGCGTTTAACACTCATGAATAGGGCGTATTATAAAAGAAAAGTGCAGAATTTACATGCCACCTCTAAAGTTTTCTATTTCTAACATGCTGATGTCAATCCTACCAAATACAGTGCTAGACCAAAATCAAAAAATATTATTATTATTTGTATTACCGTCTTTGATTTTTGTTTATTCGTAGTTGTTATTGAACTTGTCAAGGGATAGACCTGCTTTCAATTTGACCTAAAATCCTACAGAAATCTTCAAATTTTATGAAAAAACTAAATTGTTACCAAACTTAAACTCATGTCTATTCATTGTTTTGTTTTTTTTACAGCTCTCTACATGCCCCTTTCTACCCAAAGAGTGTAATTTACCTTTAAAAAAATATTGATATTATATGTTACATATTATACCTTATATTTCCTTACGCAAGGTTTAAATAGAAAATGCCCGTTTTCATATTCTTATTACCCTGTAATGTATGCATACATGTACATAATGTACATATGTTTATGGTTTATGCACAAAGTACAAAATAAACATGTATTTATTATGTACATTATTGGATAAAAAGTGAATGGAAAGTAAAGGGCTGTTATTACAGTATTGTAGGAATGATACGCATATCAGTATTACCTATATTATACGCATTCGAATTTTAACTTTGCTGAGTTTGCTTTAATACCGGCATATATTCTATGTGTGAATGCAGCTATGCTTATCTGTATATTATATAAAGATAGAAGTGACAGTCAACAGTTGCACGCGGTTTGTCGGCGGTGAAGGTCTTCTTTTCTTCCTCTTCACTACTACCAAATACCAATCGTCAGTAAACAGCAACTGTCAACATTGCCATATAATTTGATGAACGCAGAATTACATTCTTCTATGAAGAAGGGGTAGGAGTAACAAAAGAAATGTAATTAGTCGCAATTATTAACGTTTTTTTCTCCTGGGTAAACATATTTACAAGTTGAACTTCAAACATTGTGTTTTATGTTAAACGATTAGACAGGCTGACTACATAAAGGAATTTTGTACATAACCATGTCAATGTCACCGACTCATGTATTGTACTGATACATATTTGTATAAAATATGTGTTTGCAGTATGCTGTACCACATTCTGAGGAAACACTTGTGAGTGAATTGGACATTTCCAGTACTATTCAAAATGAAGGAAGTGTTCAGTATCTGCTTACTGCTTTCTCAAAAGTGACAGTCAACAGTGATCAAATGAAACTGAAATTTAACTTTGTCTTCCTATAGTTTTGCCTTCATGTTGTCGTCTGGAAGGGTCAGGATGGCCAGTTATGAAATTGGGTTAAGTTCACCCAAAACTGTCCATTGTCTGTTTTTTCTGATTAATCATGGATCACGTTAACATGATGTCTATACGCATGAACCCATTTGAAATGTTGATGTTGATATTATGCTCTTTCTGAAACTGTTTGGCTGTTTGATTACATAAGAGCGGATCTTATGGCGTGCTGACTGCCACACGTAGTTTGTTCACAAGGCTAATAATTGGAGTTTAATTGGGTGTATTATTCTATAATTTACAATTTACAATGGCACTTTGAATCAGGAAGACGACCAAAGTCTTGTTAGCTACAGTTGTTACGTACCTACATGTGTAATTGTGTACAAAATGTAAACAGCAGACCATCAAAACTGTCCATCAATCAAAAGAGCACGAGTCTCGTCACTCGACACTCGAGTTCGTGTCTCTTCTCTCTCTGTCTTTAAGGCTTTGTTGTAGTTCTGCTCATGTCGCTTTAATTTTAATTCACTATAATTCACGTGCGTAAAATTTTCATTCCAGCTGTTTTTGTTTTCATTCTGTCATGAAGGAAGAGAGATTCAGAGTCAGATTATGAGTGATTTGATGTTTGATGATGGATGACACATAAAAAAGTCGAATACATTATGTATCATGACAAAACAGTCTATACAATAATAATAATTTAATTGTAATTGCGAGTCGTGAGACAAGAACGTGTCATTATAGTTATACAAAAGGGAATTTACGAACATATCCATCTAGAATCCAGACGATTCTTTTTTATGCATGTATAATTTTTTCTCTCTATCATCTTCTGCTGTGCTGTATGTATTGTATTGTACATCTAAGTACACACATCTACATTTCATGGCCAAAGGTCGTGGTAAAAAATGTGACTGCGGAATGTCTCGCGATAGTTATGGTGTTATGAATATAAAATTCGTTCACCCATTCAGGCATTCATTCATTCGCGATACATTGATGATAATGAGCCTTTTATTGAAGAACAAGGATCTTGAACTTCAGAACATTAAATAATATGAAGATACACTTACAATACAATCCTGTAGTACAACTCACAGCAATATTAGATTAATAATACTTATACTATTTAAGTTATTTCACTGATCCTCTATATAAGTTTGTTTTCACATAACAACGTAAAACGAAAAGAGTGCAAGCTTCTGCCATTAATCTTTATTATGACTATTTTATTGTTCATATTGTCTGGTTATGCAGTCAAAGTATGACATAATATGGGAATTATCATATCATTATTGATTTGAAGGTGGATGGACCTTGTGCTTGTATGACTTATTATTATAGTGTAATATGTATGTAGGTATACGATTCTTCTCCCATGATATAGCAAACCACCTCAACACTATACACTCTGTTTACACTGTACTGTACATACATGAGTGCCTCAATTTGCAAATTTTGCACTTGCACATGTTCATAACACTATATAGACTACACAGTGCTTGTAACTCATTATGTAATTTTCATATTAACGTTGTCTTTGGTTGTGGTAGATACATGTGCAATTACAATTATACATGTACGTGTCCTCCCTCATGACCAATGACCATTGTTCATTTCCGTTTCCGTTTCGTCTCCCCGAGTTCACATGCAAGTTGTCGTAGAGTATATACGCATTAATGTATGTTCACATTACGAGTGAACCACATGATTGTTTTTGAAGGATTACATAAGAACTGCCAAACTCCTCATTATGATTAGGATCCGGCGATAAACGCTGGAAATTGAAAAAATTGAGTGACAGTGACAGGTCGCATTGGTTAGTGTTGTTGGAAGATCGTTGAGATTATATCAGTATTTATAATTTACATGACGCAGGTGAAAAATAAATGTCGCGTACGGATTTCCATTTACCTCTTTTATGTTATATTACGTAAATGTACCATCAACTACATGGTTGATGGTAGAAATCGGCATTTTGCGACAGGGAAATATTGGTTAACAAGTTCCATTGAGATTGGAACAGGATCAAAGCATTGTTGTTTTTAGTTTTTAGCATTTTATTGTTTGTTAAGAAAAGGAAAAATTTGAGCTCCCATGGTTCGATTTGAATTTTTTCTCAGAAGTATCATTTTATAGTTCTCATGAATATCTCCACATTGATATGATATGACATGTGTATGTAAATATACGTACGTCATGTAAAACACAGTGGAAATTGTGACTTGTTGATGTTATTGTGTTAGTTTTGCCTTATTGAAAGAAACTGCGATGACTTAAACCTTTTCGTAGTATTGATCTTCCTAACCAGTTTTCACTAAATGCATTTAAATGTATTTGCTGTTTACTATACTTACATATTTACTACAATAGCATATTATGCGAATCTACGTTGGTCAGCTTGCCCCGTGTAACGTAGATACACCTACTATAATACCTATGTATATGCATTATCTTCATTTTCTTTGAATATCCCTACGTAATGGTTTTAGAGATGCTTTTGATGCACCTACATATACATAGTAGTTTGTTGGATGGGATTCGCTACCTTTTCTCTCCCTTTTTTTCTTGACGTCAACAAACAGAAATAGCAGAAGTAAATGCCGTGTAGGTACTTTACCAAGAAAACAGAAGCAAACACTCACTTGGTTTCAGAGAATGAGAGAAATGTAGATGAATTATTATTCCATTAAACTTGTTTTTGCACTCTTGCGAGTCTGATTGTGAGTCATATTACATTGTAGAAGAAATTATTTTGATATTATCCTTTGACAGTTCCTCCGCGTGTCATTTTTTTATACTTTGCCGTTTAAACCTTTGTGTACAAGTTGCAAGTTAGAGTATGAGCATCCTTATATTGTTACTATACGGTGTAAGATATTATTTGTTGTATTATAAACTAATCAATGTATTAGACACAACGAATTGACTTTTTTGTCTTGGAATTTCACTTCACTGTCAGTTTTAATTGTCCATCAAATGGATTATGTAATTGCTACTGTTCCAGCCAGATAAAGTTGTTCAATCTTTTGAGGCTTCAATTAAAGCTGAAACTGGATAATAAAGCAGGTGCTTAAATACTAACAGGCTTGTCGCTGAATAAGCGACGTCGTATTTTTTAAATGGAAATAGTTCAATGCCAGCCAGTCAGTTTATTTCGTATTTCTCACTGCTGGTTGTACGAATATGTATCACAAAACTCAAATATTTCCAATCGCGTCTACGGCATGGCACAATACATATAAGGAAAAGGACCGTTGTTAAATTTTTATGATATATGATATACATTTATGTACATACATAGTGTACCATAATAATATAAAATATAAAACATTCATTTGTCGATTTGGAAAAGTTGGCTTAAGACAAAAATAGGAATAAGTAACCTCATTTCAAATAGGCATTCGAAGCAAAGTAACTAGTCCAATTAGAACAGGATTGCTTTACGACAGAAAATGAGCGTTAATTTAAGATAATCGGAAATACGAGTGAAACGAGCGTCCTAAATGTACTTGTGCAATGTTCATCTCAAAAAATACAAAATGAATTGGTCATTCTGTTACTGTACACTTTATTTTGCCCTTTCAGTTTGAATGGTAATGAAACAATAAACGAGTATTGTTGTGTAATTTCTAAAAAAAAGTACCTGCTTTAGTATGCAACAAACTTGGCATAATGAGTTTTTCGCCTGTCTTCAGCTCGAAAATAGGCACAAAAAGTGTCACATTTTCGCATATTATGACAGTTTTTTATGACGATTCGCAAATGTGTGAACACTGAGCACTCATATACTTGTAGATTAAGGAACCCGTTTGCCTCCAAAAGGTGTTATTTTGTTGTGGTGTAGCGTATTACTTAGGAGGGTGACAACAACTCACTTATTGTTAGTTTGTATAGTTCTCACGTGAAACCCAATAAAAAAGAGCATAAAAACTAGAAAATCCTAAAATGGAGTTACGAAACATATGCTGATTTGGCTAGACGATGATTAATTATATCCGCTGTAGATGTATGTGCATACTACAGTATTAGTATTATACAGCTTTAGTTGTTGCTTTTTTTAATTATTACATATGGCATAGAATTCGTATTCGCTTCGTTTACATTTTGTACTTTCTTAAGATGACACTCAATAATATTATAAGAAAATAAAATAAATATGGACTAGCCCGTATAAAAATGGCCAACTGTTTTCTGTTAAGTTTTATTCCCTCTTTTATTCTTGACAAATTTTTCAACATAAAACGGCTGGTTTATGTCAGATTTGTCAACGTAAAATTTTGCATGGCAACTTGGCGTTCTAAATTAGTAGGAAATTCCAACGTATTTTTTCGATTGGAATTTTTTCCTCAAATTTCCAATATTTTTGAATAATATTGGTAAAATTTTTAAGTTGTCATAGATTTTGGAAAGTTTTTTTTGTGAAATGTCGTTTATGAACTTGTACAATTTCATTTTCGAAGTCTTGCAAAGTAAAAACTTGCAATGCATTGCACCACAGCAGCTTTTTATGGACTGCTGTTATTACAAAAAACGAAATTGACTCGCTCATCAAAGTCTCAGAGTCACCTAATTATGTGGCCGACGTCACTGTAGTCCTTCATACTCATGTGGGCAAATCAGTATCCTAGTTTCAAATTTCAAAGTCAAAAGTGGCTGCGGGAGTCAGAGGATTTACATCACATCGTGGGCTGAGTAAAAAACTAACTGCTCCGCTTGACAAGCACTTTGGGCTTGCTTGTGAATAGCTACGACGAGTCAAAATTTCCCTACTAAAATTGACAACCGTTAATAAAATTTCCACAATCCTTAAAAAGAACTTGACAATAAAGTGTTTTCATTTCATAGTGCAGACCAGTCATAAGCCGAGATTCATTACTACAATATTTCTACTGTTATTTGAAGGGGAAAAGGTCCATTCAAATTTCGAAGGATCCATTCAAATTTTGAAGGATCCATTCAAATTTTGAAGGATCCATTCAAATTTTGAAGGATCCATTCAAATTTTGAAGGATCCATTCAAATTTTGAAGGATCCATTCAAATTTTGAAGGATCCAT
>JAQIVE010002919.1:0-18344 GCA_034698285.1 Sminthurinus bimaculatus | reverse complement strand
ATTGTTTTTCCAAAAAGATTATTTTTCTTCGAGAGAGAGAGTGTAGACGCCGTTTTTTTCGGCAAGTAAATAAGCAAATTACATCATGTTCATCAACGGGTAATAACAAAAAATTAATTTGTATCAATATAAAAATAACTAGTTTTTATTATGTATGTCCTTAATCTTTATTGTATATCTTGTCACCTATGACAAACAACTTTATCATAATATTTTTTTGAAAAAGATCAGCAACATGGCATAAAATATGAAATGAAAACGAACATGTACCTACTTACATAATATAATATCTATGTATATTTTATGCATGTAAGTACGTGTAAGTAAATAAATACATAATTATATCTCGCTCGTAAAATATTCATTGACAAATTTTTATGAAGAATTAATATATAGAGGATTTTGCTAAAAATTAAGTACTTTATTTAAGTAATAGCTTTTATTGTAAGTTTTTTTGTTTTGCTGAAAATTTCATGCCTTTTCTATATAGTTATGTCGATGACATCGATACACACTCATTATACATTAGTATTTACTTACGAATTTAAGTATGATGATTTGATTTTGCGTTTTGCAATCAAATAATGTATTAAGTATTAAGTATGCTTGAGCTCGAAGCTCGAGTATGCAGAGTTCTTTACATAAGTAATATTATCATTGTATAGATAATAATAATAAATAAAAACAGAAATCATAAAGCGCATATTATTACTGTAATAGTATTACATTAAATAATAGTATTTTATTATTATTGTTTGAAAACTTTCAAACGGAGTACATAGTTGGTAGTTGGTAATATTTAAGTAGAGAGTACCTATACCGAGATGTAGGAGGTGTATTTAGTGAATAATAAATGGAGCTATGTATCTACTACATACATACACACACGCATAAAAGTGCGTAAAATGCAACACAGCTTTATACTAGAGGAAATGCATGCAATTCTGTAGCTACTTACACCAGGCGTGTGTGTGCAGCAGTGTAGCAAGAGGGAAGAAAATCAATATATCACATCACCCAAGACAAAAAATGGTGAAGAAGCAAAGTCTCTAAAGTTCCCTTTTGTTTTGTTGTTTTGATGACTAATTTTGACCCTCGAATTCCACACAATTCTTTTTTCAAAATATCAAATTTGCACCACAAAGATGTTTTATTTTGACTGTGGTTCCAATACAAATGTTGTAGAACATCTTTCTTTACAACAGAACATCTTTAGAAGATCTTTTTGAATAACTTTTTTAATTTCAATTAAAGATCTAACATGCATAGTTACGAGTTTTAAAAAATTCTCAGATGTCTTTAGTATGTAAACGCCGAAGACAGTGGACAAAGCACTGAAAGGCATTTGATTTTCCGAAACTTTTCCTTTCAGCTCGTTGCAATCAAGGGCAATGAAGAACAAACGGACAAAGAGTTTAAATTATTCTTAAACGCTTTCAATGAAGACCAAATTTTATAATGGAACATGTCATTTTCGGTGACCTTTAGACAGGTGTCTATTGAAAAGGGACTTGAAGTACCACAGTCATGCTACGTAGTGTTTTGAAGGCATAATGAATGTAGCTAATTGGTACATGCAGAGGGTCTCCAAAAATATTCAATGGTTTGGTTTTTACATGCACTCAAATCCAGTCCAAGAATTTTGTCTTCAGCCGTTTAATTAAATCAAATGGAATTTAGGTGGCATATTAAGATGAATGGGTGGCTGGAAAATATATTCTCTTTAAAAATTAAGCATCAATATGTATAAAATGTATATGTACCTTTTGACCTGTACCGAGGTTTCTTTCCACTTCTTCTTCCTCCGCCTTCCAGCTCCCAAGCATCAGTAACACAAAGTCAGAGTTTTTAAAATCTGACATGCTTAATACTTAAAAGAACAAGAATTTAGGAGAAAAGAGAATTTTGAGGAAACTGACGTTTCAGACGTACGTTCGTAAAGTAGTAATTTAACGGTAGATAATACATACACCATACTCATGTAGCTAGACAATAACAATATATTCTGATATGATAATATTATGATGTAGAAGGGGGTATTTAATTTGGTGATATTACTCCAACAAATGAAAAACCTGCAAGAGGTTATAACCATAAACCATATTTAAGGCTGAGCTAATTTGATGAAATAGATCGTTAATGAAGTGAAACAACGAATATATTTACTGCCCAAAGCAAAGTTTCTACTGCAAAAAACCAGCCATTATTTGTGCAGAAGTATTATATTATTATGTGTTTAATATTTTTTTAAATTTAGGAATATGGTTAATAAGCAATAATATTTTTCATTTTTTTTTTGTGTTTTATAGAATTGAAGAGATGGGTAGCTCCATCCAACAGTATTGCCTTCGGTGGAATAACCACCGGTCCAATTTACTCCTTGTGTTCGAGCACTTATTTCAGACTGAAGCATTTACCGATGTCACATTAGCATGTGATGGATCCTCAATAAAATGCCATAAAATGGTGTTGGCAGCTTGTTCTTCGTATTTCCAACATTTATTTATGGAAAATGATTGCCGTCACCCCATTGTGATCTTAAAGGATATTCGGTTTTCCGAGATTAAAGCCATCTTAGAATATATGTATAAAGGTGAAGTAAACGTTGCTCAGGACCAATTGGCAGGTACGTTACAAATTACACTTTCTTTTGTACTTTTTAGCAAGATTTTATTCCATTCAAAAAACAAAATTCTTTAAATTGAGTAATATACTGTATACATGAGGTACGGTAGAGCTTAAATTGACTTTAAAACAGGTTTGTGAAATTCTAAAACATTATTAAGCACCGGAACGATCCTTTTGTGCATTTTCTCATATTATGTCAGGGGGATTTTGTACAAATGGTGAATGTATACAATAGTTAATTATGATTATGTATTTAAAGTTCGGTTAGATTTTTAAACATATTTTTAGTAATGTGCCCTGACCCGATCTAACCTTCTTATACAATCAATAGTGAATTGTATACAATCCCCCTAACACCGGAATTACATTCCGGCTGAATTTTACCGCTGTTTTAAAAAGTCCTAATGCCAACCAAGGAAAATTGGCAAAATAACGTTAGGCTTAGACACTTTAGATTTCAGCCAAAACATTTTTCAGAGCCAAACCAAAGTAAAACTAAAAACAGTTGAGGTTGTGGAAACTTTGCCCATTATACGCATTAAATATTTTGTCATGTCAAAAGTTTAGAAATTTCTAATTTTTTGACACGACAAATTTTTTATTAAGTTGGATCCGTTTTGTTGTCACGTTAGAAATCGTTGTGATCCTCTGGCCCACAGACGTTTTTGACATGAATTAAAAGAATTTTTATTATAAAATACTATAAGTTATCGAAAGGCTCTAAAGCAGCATTATACCCAAGCATGTGCTATTATTACTTTATAATATCCTTTGATGTATTCATTTTATTATAGGTCTTTTAAAAGCTGCTGAAACATTGAAAGTTAAAGGACTTGTAGAAGACAACCAAAGTGTTTCTGGAACTCCAACTCCTCCTCCACCGCAACCATTATATACACAGCCACCACACTCCGAATTTCATCCAGTTTCTTACTCAAAATCGAATTGCCTCACTACAAAATTCATTCCAAGTGAGGCAATGTACGATACCCCGTATAATACGAGCACCTTACCCGAAAGGAATACCTTGTCATTTCCGTGGACCTCATCATCCTCATCATCATCAAATAAATTTGTATCTCCATCTCCAAAAAGTGGAAATTCAGGAGGAAACGGAATCAGCAATATAGGTAGTAGTAGTAGTAATAACATTACTACTATTAACAGCAGTAATATTAATAATACTAGCCCTGTAAACAACAACAATACCACTAGCAGCATTGGCAGTAGTACCGTCAACAATCCACCAAGTAATACCTCTAGTAACACCTATGAAAATTCACAAAGTGAACCAGTCCCTCTTAAGAAGAAAAAATTTCTCACTACTAATAAAGATACACCTATACTTCGAACTGTCCTCGGGCATACATCTTTACAAGCTAATGTTGAAACCCAACCAAAGACTCTGAATTACTCACAACCACCAAGTACTACATCAAACGGTCCGACTGAACATAATGAAAATGTAAGCTAACAATTCAAACCAATTTGAACCGTAAATCGATACAAGCACAATTGAAAACAATATTATTACAAAAGGTGAAGGGTGAGCACATTTGCTCAGCTCACCGATGTAAAAGTAGACTAAATAAAAGTGAGGATGAAGGAGAGTTGTAGTACAATTCAACAGCATCCTATATATTAAGGGAATGAAAATCTAGCTACTTCTATCTTTAAGAGCTGCTAAAAGTCAATCTTATCTGCCAAAGGACTACGCAGGCAAAGCATTGTGAAATGGGGCGCTGTCCGATTTGGCTGAAATTTTGTACAGAGCTTCTCTAGACCATGGGGAACAACTTTTGTAAAGCGACTTTAAAAGTGATTGCCCCCTTTGACCTCTGGAGGTCACTAAAGGTCAAAATTCAAAATTGGCGGGAAAAATCTGAAAAAAATCAGGGCGGTGTAGAATTTTATGCTGATCATTTTTCATAAAGAAAGCAACCCAGTGCGACCCCTCGTTTGACCTCTGGAGGTCATTTTTGACCGTTTCGAAACTTTAATGACCTCCAGAGGTCAAACGAGAGGTCGCACTGAGTTGGTTTCTTTATGAAAAATGATCAGCATAATAATTCTACACCACCCTGATTGTTTTCAGATTTTTCCCGCCAACATTGGATGTTGACCTTTGGTGACCTCCAGAGGTCAAAAGGAACAATCACTTTTAAAGTGGCTTTACAAACATTGTTCTCCATGGTCTAGAGAAGCGCTGTACAAAATTTCAGCCTCATTTCATAATGCCTTGCCTGCGTAGTCCTTTGTCTTCTGTTTGCAACTTTTTATTAATCATGAATGTATGAATGTTTTTAATGATGATGAAATGTCTATTTAATTGCGACAGTAAACAAAGTACTGCTATATGTAGGTATGTACTTGTGCTGTAAAGCTAGGTATATGCAATATGCAGTATATGCACTTTGGGGGAAAATGAAAAAGTTGAGAGTTGAAAAGTGAAAAATCATTTGGTTTTTTTAATGAAAATATGTTTTTAATCATGATTAAATGTCTATTTTATGTCCGCAGATCCCCGGCCGTAGTTGCTGCACTCTCCGCGATTCAAAATTATCTGACTGAGTAAGTGTACAAAAACAGCCATAGTGATTGCATTACATAGAGGATTTAATAACTGTTCCTTATAACGCCAAAACGAAGAGCAATTTCTAAGTCCGAAAATGTAATGCAATCACTATGGCTCTGTACAAAAACCACGTATAACATATAAAGTTACACATTATGACATGACACTTCCTATTGAAGGCCGTAATTAAAATTGAATATTTTTTTTAATTTCCTATAGGTCTCTAAAACAGCTCGAGAAAGTCTATCCATCTGGTAATAGCATTCCACTGGGTGAAAACAAAATGGAAAAAGAAAAGAAATGAGGCTAAATACAACTTTTTTTGCTTAGAAATTTAAAAAACTATTAAAATAATATTGTAATTATATTATTAAATAGGATGTAAGGATGAATTCGTAACGAAGGATAAAATCGATTTTCTTTTTCTTTTTTTTTCAAAAACTTGTACTGTTTTGGTTTCCTCCACATTGGTAACCTTTTTGTAATTTACTCTTCATTAATGTTACGAATGGTTATACATATAAACAGTGTTCGAGTGAAATTACGTCTGCCATTTTTTCTCGCACCGAAAGGCGGATTTGTTTTTGTTGTTTTTTTTTTTTGCTAATATAATGCCAACCGTTTTACAATCTTGAGTATTCCCCTGTGTACATGTGTATGTTAAAGTGTGACAAATGAAAAAAAATCCCACGTTATAATACGTATTTAAGTGCATATATAAGTATCCAATTAAACAAAATAAATAAGTAAATTGGTTATGTATTATGTATAAGATACATAAAATACTACTTATAATAGAGAGTAATATATTATTATTATTATTTAAAAGATAAATAAGAATGAGAAAACTGAAAACCAATGATGTTTATAATCCCTATTGAATATTAAAAAATAGGCTACATTAGGGAATGTATTTAAGGTTAAAAAAAATTGCATTTTTACCGTAAATGTACGAAAATCATTACATTTAAGAAATGTAGACTTAGTGCTAAGTTGTAACTAAGTATAAATAAATAATATAAATATTGTATCTCGACGACAGGAAATGTCAGTATTTTTGTTTGTTACTTTCACATGTAATATTCTATATTTACATTATTATTGTATAAATATTATTATTATATGTTATGTTATTACTTATTCAATAAGAATGTATGACGGTAATGTAACGTAAATGCTTACAATAAATATCGTTTAGAGTTTTGTTTGCACCTCTATTTGTGAGAATTATTATTTGTCGTTTCAAAAATAGTTTTTCATATGCATTTCATAATATATATGGACATAACGTTAACGCAAAGATACCATTCTTCTTACGTTTTTGTGTGGATATATTTTAAAAGTAAAGTTGAATTTAGAGTTGGTCTAAATAACTTAAATTAATTGAAGCTCGCACATGTATAGTTAAGCTACTTTTTTTACATTATAAAGTGCAAACCAACTGTTATACCGGTCGAAGAGAGAGATAAATGGTATGAATGAGCAATTGATTTTTTACAAACAACGTTGAGAACTTTTTTTACGAATAACATAAGCAATGATGATCGATACATATACTACACATTACACATGCATATATTTGAGAAAGGATGCTGAATGAGTGAAAACAATAGCAACCAGAAATACATGGTATAAATTGAAACCATACTTATTTGTTAAATAGTACAAGGTTTATGAATTTCCGGATTTCTATTATGTAGCAAGCTGTACTCGCTCATGCAATTATTTAGAACATGTAATGTCGTCGATAAACTTAAACCTAACCTAACCATCGTTTTTCCTACTAAAACTAACCCATTTGATGAGATGTATTATCCATAGTGGTGGAAGATGGAAGATATACACAATATTATAATATGGAATATGGAATGATTAGATTTTGAGCCAAACAGTGAGTATGGTCAATAGTCAAGGTAGGCCAATAGCTATTTACTGTAAATAATAATAATTTCTAACCCTTTTGCCAGAATTTTTTCAGTAAAGAATAAGCCAAGAAAACATTCGATTTTGTAAAAAATAGCACTCGCGAGTAACATATTATTATTATTACGTTTAATTGACATGGTATTGTTGAGTAGTTGTATTTTTTTTTATAACATTTTGCAGATTATGGACAATAAAATAGAAAAAATAAAAGTAATGTGATGGTTAAATCAAGTAATAATAGATACATAATATCTTAAGTATACAGTTATAATATATTATTATATCATAGAGACATAATTACTTAAAAGTACAAGAGTAATTTAATATGCGGGCACATATGTGAATGAACTTGTGATAACAGGATTGCATTTTTTCTGCGTCATGTCCATGTTAATAAATATTTTGTACATATTACATAACATTAACATTTCAATAATGCTAGTCGTTGACGAAAAATACGTATATAATAATGATAATAATAATAAATTGTTATTACTGTTATAATAGTTGTTATATTAACAATATTGACGTAATACATAACAAATATCAACGCTTTATGGTAATGTTAAAAATGACTCTGATAGCACATACATAGTTTAATAATTGAGTGCGAACATCTATAATAGGTAGTTAATAGCCTTAAATAATAACATAAATCGCAAGAAAGGCTAGACTAGTATGAAATGGTAATTGAAGGCTCTCCATATTATAGTTTCTTATTTTAATTAATTTTTTTTTTTCACTTTCCCATAAGTCAAGACAAATATTAGTGTATTATTTGCATCAGAATTTCTCTGACGCCACTCCTTTGTATCCAAAAAGCGTTTTTTTAGCATAATCCTACCTAATATGTATATTTTAATTTAATTATAAATATTATGTTGTTGTGTTCTGATAATTTTTTACTGATTTGAAGTTCATATAAATTATTACACTTTTATTTTTCTGATACAATTTTATTCTAGATTTATTTAGTACATTGACTTTTGTTTCTTAAAAGTCGCCGTGTTTTGATTTTTTCGTGATGTATCAGTGATTAAAATTAATCTCTTCTCCACTGTGGCATATCCGTATAAAAACATTTTTGTTATGTAAAGATAGAAGAAGGCATCAATATATATATTATATTATATTACATTACATAGTTTGGATAAAGGATTCATTTTGAACACGTTAGTTCACAGCAGCCATAATAACAGTTTACATAAATTTATAGCCATGATGATAATGATAAACATTATTGTTATTATTACGTACTAAGTATTTACGCTTTGGCACGTTACACAACTAAAAATTTTAAGACTAAAATGTAGGAATATACACATCTTATTAAAATAACCCAACTGCTTTTTTTAACTCAGTCTGTCGCCATTTACTCAGCTTACTAAATTCTTCTTTTGTCATTTTTAGTACATTTACAAAGTCTTCGTCTTTTAAATACGTTTCAAGCTTTGAATGATCTACACCGTCAGGTCTTTCTGAACTCTGTAATTCCTCTAAAGTATAATTTGCTTTTAAGTATTTTTTGAGAGCCTCTTCAATGGGGGTGGATACTCCTGGCGATCTATCTTCGCCTACACTGATGTCTTGAGCGTTCCAGTATGGAAATATGTTTGTGAAAAGTATGGGCTCCATGCCTGCAGAAACCAAATAAGCACCGGTTCCTTTCCTTTTGGAAAATTCTAGGGTGGTTTCTAACGCTGCTTTCCTTTCGGCATTTGAACGAATTTCTTCTGATCCTAAATTTCATGGAGACAAAATAAAAATATTATAACTAATTTAAAGCTAAATGTATCAATCATATGCACTTGTGTGTCTCGAATATAATAATAATAACTCAGACAAACCTGTCACAGTATTTTCGTTTTCTTCATCACCACCACCCCGAGGTCCACCTCTACCTTCCCATAACCTAGAAAACATTTGTAATTTTCAACATTATAATATATACCATGCATCAATTTTCTGCAAGGCCCGCAAAAGCAGAAAATCATTTGCGGGCGAAGCCCGTAAATTTTTTCGCAATTTTTCTTAGAAATTTCCCAGAAAAGGGCCCTTTAAGTGGGCATTTTTCTTAGGAATTTCTAAGAAATAAGACCCTAAGCGGCCATTTTGTTCTTTGTGGGCCAAAAGCCCGCGTGCTCGCGCAGAAAAATGATGCATGATATATACTAAGGTTTAATCACTTTAAAAGTAACATGACGATTACTATTATACATAATATATTATAGTGATTACTAATGTGTATGATATAAATAGTTATTGTAAAGGAATTTACCAAGTTTCTGGACCACGGCAAATAAGGAAAAATCCTAAAAGAAAGCAAAAACGGTTTTTCGTTATAAATAGAACAAAAATGGACTAAAATTAGATTGTATAATATTGAATCTGCCTACAATCGTTGGTAATCTTAACAATCGTGAAAGAAAAATCTTACTTTGTTGTGAATTGTATAAATCTTCCTGTAACAGAGGAAAGCTCTCTTTCGAACCGGATTTTCTCTTACACTGAAATCAGTTATACGTGGCAATTTATTAATTTTAAATCAAACAAAATGTATTCGTAAACGAAGTTATCTTATCAATTGTGCAATAAGTTACACAATGTCAGCATTGTACATGTGTATATGCATGGTATCAATAATACGATTCATTTGACTTACACTATAAACTGGTTGCGATTCAAAGGAACCTTAGAGTAAAAAATGAACAATATAATATTAATAACATTCCACAAAATAATATATTTAACATTTAACAATATAACCTTGAAAGAAATCAATTACCTTGAAGGCTACTAAAGGCAAATACATTAACATCAGCATAGTCTGATGGATTTCGTCCAGAAAGAGAACTGTAAGATTCTCCCCAACTATAAAAAAAATAAAAAAATTTCCATAATTTTATGTGAAAAAATAAAAGGTCAAGGGGACACAGTGCCAAAAAAAACGAGATAAATATGTTAAGCTATACTTATAAATATAAAGAATCTTACCTTAGCGTATTCGATACGTTGAGACAGGTGAGAAATGCTTGCGGTTCTTCTCCCTCCAGAATTTTAATCAATTGAAATGAATTGGCATCATGTAAATAATCTCCAGATTCCTCAATAAACTTGGCAGCTCCAGTTTCAGCAATATTTCGAGTAATGTCATTAGATAGGCTTCCATGCCATACAAAAAGACGTTTTTTAATGAAATCCACTAAAATGAAGGAACCCAATGTTCGAAATGAAGATGCGACAGCCTCAACTTCCACAAAATGTCCTTCAGTTTCTAATGCGCCCAAGGCAATGTACAATTTTTTGTCTGCAACATGAATACATAATATATTTATTGAATTAGTTCATAAGAATTAGATATTTAGATATTATGCAATTATTTGTTAGTATAAAAGTAAAAACTATCAACATTTATTAATCATAAAAAACTACATATCAATAGTCACCTTTATTTGCGTTTTCCTTCGGACCCAAGTGTATTAGCATCAGACCTTCAAAATAGTAAAAGGCAGAAATAACTTTTCAAATTTGTCCTCATATTATGTAGTATAAGTAGTAGCATTCTTAAGTTATTTTATTTTTCACAGCGAACCTTTGAATAAGGACATAAAAGCAGGAGGTTCCCGGCTTTGTTCAACTCGAATCTGCGGCCCTCGTTCTTGATCCAATTCGACTGTCATCAAAGCCGACGTTCCTTGTTCAGTAATACGGGAATCTGTATTTAGTTAGTACAATATAGGTATAGGATAGAACAACCACCAACTAGATTCCACTGAAAAGAAAACCTACAAATAATATACATTATGGTAAATGACTAACCCTTTCCATGCCAATAGAAATAGCAACATCTCTCACGACCAAGGACTCCTGAATGCCTAGACTACACAGCCAAAGTGACAAAAAAAACCATTTAATTAAGAGTACAATTACTTTATGGTTAACGTGATTACTAACCAGTGATTAGTAAAAGTATTATTGCACGTAATTTCGTCCTTTGCCATGTGGTTTGTGGTTTTATAAATATTCTGCATACCTTATTGCCTTTCAAATCCCGGCCAATTTGGGTAACACTGTATTGCCAGCGTACGACGTAAGTTTCTATATAAAGTAGAAAAAAATAGAATACAGTAATATACATATTGTGTACATATCTTTTTTTCAGAACTTTATTTTCATGGACATATTTTCATGGTCTATGACAATGAATCTATACAATAGGTTTGCAGAATAGCAATATCAGTTTCATCAAGCGAGAAGAGTAACTGCATTTTCACAATTACTATGCTGCTTATATTTATTAAAATAAGTTGATACTCACAGATGAATAGTGTATAAAAATGTTTTTTAAGTTACCTCCAGAATAAAAATGTCCCAATGACGATGTATTAAGTTCACTCTTAGAAAATTCACTTATATTCCACGCCTTGACATCCACAGTATTAATTATGTAATGGCGACGTTCCTAAAAAAGTAATCATATACTAGTATAAAAAGTTGAACGATGTATAAGACAGAAATTACTTACTATCACATTTTGATCAATATAATGCAGAAAATGAAAATATTATAATAAAATTAGAGTACAAAAAGACAAGCACAAAGTAAAATTTCATGTTACTAATAATTATTATTATATTTCATATTTCTTTAAAAGGATCTTACTTCAGTGTTACTAATGTCCGAGCCCCGACCGACGTCAAATCCTTCCAACTCTAATTTCGGATCAGGAACATCAGTGAATTGTTGAAGCATCTCGTCAACATTACATGGCTTAAAGTTGTAGCTAGCATCTTTATCCTATTGAATATACATATAATATCATTGATGATTGAGTTAGTGCTAAATGCACACAATGAAATGTCAGTAATTTGCAAAAAAAAATAGTAGGTGCAAGATACAAAGGTATAATATATATACTAAAGTTCCTTACTGAACTATCACTAGCCCTCTTTTGTTGCACACGAATAGCTCCGATTTGTTCTGGCCAGTCAAAAAATTTATCTAAAAAAATACATGGGGAGAATACATCATTAAATTTGTGAAAACTAATGCAAGATTATACTGACATGTAAAATGTAATCTCAAAGTCTCACCTATAAACAAAATGGGCTCCATATGTTGTGATATTTTTTTCAGCCAACACCAATTTGGTCTTTGTTTTCCGTGTGATGATTCACCGATTGGATCGAATTGATTGCCACTACAGGTGTAAGGTTGTTGAAATAATTTTTTGGCCAACCGATAGCCAGTCCTTTTTAATTCAGGGTCAGCCAATTTACCAGACCAAACATACATTTCCGATTGAAAATCAAAAACTAAAACCTAGGGGTGGAAAAATTATACAACGAGAAAGATATGAACTGTACTATAATATGCTACATGTTACAATGTGCACGTCTACGAAACATTGTGTGTATTATTTTTGATACAATCGATAAGTTTTCTTTAGCTGTGTTAATCATGTATACGACCAATGAATGCGTAGACTGCTAAATTACCTTATCTTCATGAAGAATTGAATACCGAGGTAAAGAACTCCAACCAGGTGAATCTTCTAATGGTACAAGTTTCTCTTGTACATCGTCAACTTGGTAAACACAATTTGTACTAACTACACTGCTCTCGTATAACTCGTCCGTTTCATCACCTAAATTAATAGTTTCTGGAATACTTCCACCCCCAAGTAGGTCAAAAAACTGATTTCGGTCACGAAGTGAACCAGAAACAGGCTCCTCCAGTGTAATAACCTCAGATAAAGATGAGAGTCGGCAACCCATGTCTTTCTTTTTAACAATGTGGGTAACAACTTCAATAAACCAAAACAAGGCAAAGTATTAAAAATTAGCAATAAGAAATCATTATGCTGTTAAACGCGAGTTTACATAATAATAATGGGAAATAAAAGCTATGCATAAAAGTTTTGTGTATAAAGTTACCATGATTTAATTTGGCTCTTTCCAAACGGTTTGAAAATTCTCCTATAAATTGGAAGATTTTTTCTCCAGTAATCAATATAGCGATATCACCCGAATTTAAAGAACTGACAACTGGCTCCACTAATCTTGTTTGAACTTGTCTTTTCCCCTTGATGCTGATTAACATTGGATAAGGATATTCTTGGTTCTACAGACAAAAAAATATAGACTCAGTTAACATTATTCAAGTTACAAAGTATTTAATCGACACACCAAATAAAATTACAATATTCCCCCGAAAATCGAAAGTCAAAAAGTAATGGTTTAATTTTTCAGTTCTTACTGGCGTGATAGCAGATGCCTTCTTTAACTTCACTGCGCCAAAATTTTCTTTACTTGCGAGGGCTTTTAGTGCCTCCAATGTGAGGCTTTTAGCTATTAGTTTGGATAGAAAATAACGCATGTTAAAGACATAAATGATCCGCTATGCCCCGTATATGATAAAGTTAAAATTCATCTCAAAATATTATTATTTGGTTTTAATATTATTATCGTAACAAACTAGAAAAAACATGTTACAAACATGCAATTATACAATCAGCGGTTAGAAAATACCCAGAAACAAACTTTAGGTAAAATGTTGAAGCAAATATTTCTATATAAATAATACAGATAACTTTAAATGTTAGAAAGTAAGCTATGTAGGTCACTAAAGAGCGTCAATTAAGTGTGTAAGTAAAACATGTGTGTAAAGTTAGTTCACATACCTATACATTAAACGTCCTGTTTATAACCTCTCATGCACAAGCACAATACGAACCCTTTTTTCGAAAGAATGACGATCCTACTTACCTAATCAACCGCAAATTATTTTATGGGTTTTTTCTTGTTAGTTTAAAATGAAAGCATAACAAAAAAAAACATAAACAAGTACATGATATCTTTACTGTTTCTACGATGTAAACGGAAGAATTAGTACAAAGCATTCTACAGTTGCGAAATTGGAAGTGTAGCGAATCGCTAATTTTATTATATCGAAAAATTAGAAAAGACTATGTATATTCATAATAAAGGCTAAAATAAATAATAATAAATAGAGTTTAAAGAGACATTCAAGTAGTATTTTTTTATAATTTAGCACACACACATTGCACATTTACAACACAAAATAACACAGAATCAAATTTTAATTACAATAATAATGTTAGCATGGTCAAGTATGTAGGTACTAGGTACGTTAGCAAAAATCATACTGTACACAAAGATGTTTACGTTTTCGTACCTACGTACGAAAACTAAAAAAAAAACATGTCCGTCCCTATTCCAAAACAAATGTAAGATCGAATTCAAAGATTTACGTACAAATAAATAAGTCATGTTTCAGCCACATGAAGAATACTTTAAATTTTAAATATTTTATAGACATACACACCGATATATTACAAAAGCTTGGATTTTTCGAACTTAAGCAATCATTAGAAGTTAGTGTTGTGTTTTTCTGGGGTTTTAGGATTAGATGAATATTTTTGTGATAAAATCAAGGCAAAAAACATAAAAAATAAAATTAACATAACATGAAGTATAAATAATAAATAATTATCAACGGTTCCAGAAGAAATAAAAATGCGTCAAAACACGATGACCAACAAAACTTTCGGTCTAAAACATAATAAATATGAGCAGAACTTTTTGAGAGCACTGAAAAGTTAGTAAGTAAAAAAGTAAATAATTTCAAAAAAATGTGTTTGAACTATTGGTGTAAGACCGTTATCGTGGTTATTCGAGTACATTTTTTTTCTTCTGGAACGATTACTTGAAAATAAAAATCACATACGATTATTCATTGTTTGAACGATTCGTTTCATTTCCTTCTCTCTAACTTGGGGATTCAGTTCTGAGTATGCCTGTTCGGAGTTTTCCAACCGCGAAGCCAAAGATTTTACAGGATTTCTCACATTAGAATGATTACGAGGAGCTTTTATATTTCTTTTCATTCCTAATAATTTTCTATTTTCTAAGTGAATTGCTGTAAACGACGTCTCGTCGATTTCGATTTTAGTCTCTGTGGATTGTTTACTTGATTGTGATAAACTATTTGAATCAAAAAACTTTGAGAAAGTCTCATTGTCGTTTCTAGCAACGCTACGTATGACTTTTTCACTGTCGGATGAATCGCTACTGGAAACGGGATCTAAACCTTGGAAGTAAAAAAAATAAAACAACAATAGGTATACTAACATACAACAAGTGCTACTAATACTGTACGACATACACATGTAATAATATAAACTACATACATGCAAACTATACTACAAATGCAAAATCAAAAGGAAAAGCTTCATGCCTCTGATGTTCATTTTAACTTACGAATTTCTTTTTTAGACATTGTAAATTTTACTGGACTTTTTATTTCACTATCACACTTTGTAGCTTCACTAGTGGTGGGAGATGTTGCTACACTGTCGGAAGATTCTGAAGCTTTACTTCGTACACGAAGAGGAGTTGGGATCTTAAAGCCCTTGACTTTTGGTTCACCAGTAGGAGTTGTCGGAGACTCTACACTAGAACTACGGACAAATTTGCCAGCCTTCTCAAGCCTTCCTTGAACAGTAAATATATTCGCATCATTCTCTTCCACACGTCTTTTCCAAGTTTCTTGTGAGCTTTCTAACTGCGACAATCTGTTTGCAATGATGCTTGAATTATCCTAAAAAAATATAAACATACACACATACGCGTATTTTTAAAGCAATCCTTCGTTTCGCTCTATACCATTAGGTATATTAATTATAACACAAAATTTTTCTAAAAATACCCTTTGATACAAAAAAAATTTCATTGAAGTCATAGGCAATAGCTATGGGAAACCAAGTACATATAATATAGATAGTGTGCTTAATATAACATTGCAATTTTTTTTACCTTGTTATTTCTTCGAAGTTCCACGTTATCATTTTGATCGGGAGGTTCTTCCTTTTTTTCTAAGTTCAACGCTGGTATTACCTTGTCTAGATTCAGTTTCGGTACTCTCTTCTTCCAACTGATTTCTCCATTTGTTTGGAGTGCAGCAATTTTCTCGGCGATAGCATTTCGATTCATTTTACTCTTTTGAAACGAGTTAACATCAGATTCTGGAGATATCATCCCGACACTCGAGCTCTTGCTCAGTTTTCTGATACAACTGTAAAAATAATTTCAAAAAACTAATTAAATTAAATTTATTTGCATGCAACCCTACAGTGTCATAAACGTGCATAAGAAATGAAGACTTGTCACGCCGACTAATTTACTCGCTGATCAATTTTCGTGACACCAAGATTTAGTATTCAGTATATACGAATTTAATTTTTTTTTTTCGAAATTCAGTCTTATAAATATCAACATACGAGTATAAAACGCACGAACCACATCCAAGTTATGTTCTTGTCCTTACTTATATTTTTGCAATACCAAGTAGGTAAATACTAAGTAACACTTAATTTGTTTTTAATTTTCTATGTAACCATTTTCAATAAATCCACTAAAAAACATGACAGTCTGATATTGAGAATAGAATGTACTTAAGGACATTGCTACATTAAGGAGTTTAGATATTAAATACTAAGTCATGAGCATTCTGATTTTATGCAAGTTGTGTGCACTAAAAGGTTGAACAATGTAATAATAAACGTTACCGAATGTTATAATGCCATATTGTTCGAATGCAAAAAGTTCCTCTCCCTGCTGATGGTCTATTGTTTATTATGTAAGCCTTCGTAGCTGCTAACAATTCTACTGTTGACTTTTTACCAAAAAACTCATAGTGGTAATAGTCAATAGGTCCCTTCTTTAGCTTCCCCACAATCAATTGTGGCTGACAAATGTTTACTCTTTAGGCTCTAGTCCAAAATACTGTACCTAAAATACATGTACAGTTTGCAATAATAATATAGTCTTTGAATTTAGTATTGACCATGCGGATCGCGGATCCATCATTTTCACCAGCCGTCAACTCAAACACAAACTCATCTTTATTCATCGAATAATCATAATAATATGTTTACAATAAAACAGACGTGCAGTTTTTTTAGGGAATGGCAACATCATGCATGTTATAAAAATAGACAGGCCTAACTTAACACATATAACTAACGATAAGCTGCATATTGTGTATAATAATGTACAATACTTCGATTCGAATTTTTTGAAAAAAAAGTTTGAGTTTGATACCCAATAATATTTTAAATTTAATGCACACACATACCAGTTTTACAGGAATTGAGTTATGGAAAACATTATGTAAATACATATGGACAGGCACAGGCACAGACTGTTATGTAACCATAACGTGTAATTTGACACTTCAGATTGAAAATGTCCAGCTTCTAGAAACTGTAGCTAAAACGACGAACTGAATGAAATGTGCGTACATACATAGAATTGTAGAAAATAACTAAACTTAAAGTTGATACTCGACTGTATGTATAAAAGGATATGACACGTCTAATCAAATCAAGATATTTTCCAGCAACTATTATTAAATGTTCATTCAATCTTTCACATCTTTGTCCCGAGTTTCATTTCAAGGTCAACCTATGAGCTCATTTCTCGTTAGTTGGAAACACATAAATATTATGTTGTACGTTGTACTTATGCATAATACAAAGTATAAATATTTAAACAAATCAAGAGAGTGAAAAAAATCACAGACTATCATATATATACAGTAAGTGGACTTTTGCTTATGGACTTTTTCAGTCGCGCGCTTCAACATTTTTTATGTACCTCCAAATAAGCCCATTTGATTGCAATGAAAAACAAAAGTTGTACAGAATTTCATGCCCTACAAGATGGTATTTTTTGAACTTGAGATATAATCCCGCATGTTAGGTCAAGAGGTCATTTTCTAAAAGAAAACTGAAAAACGGAGGGACAATTGCTTATGGACTTTTCACTTTTTTACATTTCCCTGTTTGTAGGAGCCGAGCAGATTTTTTTTCGTTCTTGCGAGGAACTTATTTGAATTATTTGTAGTTTTGGCCATATGATAGAGTCCAACAACGTTAAATTCCATCAACCCAGTCCCGAGAAATAGCCATCTCCCGAAGCTCCTTCCTCCCATTCGAATACACGTAAAATCATGCTGTTGGTGCAGGAAAATCCAGATTACATGCATTTTCATGATGAAATCTAAAAATATTATTACAGATTCGGATTTATGATGAAAAATGGAGTATTAGTTGTGTAACACACTTTAAATATAACTACGATTAAAGAAATAGCACATACGGACAAAAGTACGGCAAGCGACGAGAGAGGAA
>JAQIVE010002918.1:0-18345 GCA_034698285.1 Sminthurinus bimaculatus | reverse complement strand
TTTTTTAATAACTTCTTTTTTGCCGTAAATTGTTTACAAAAGCAGTGGCCTGCTTTTGGTTAGATTGTAGACCTCTGGCAATATGTATCAAACGTGGTTTATTATATTTTTTGATTTTTCATGTTTACCATTTACCATCAACATTAACAACGGTTTACACAATTACAATGTTTTCTGGTAATTTTTAGGTGTTGAATGTTTACGTCTTCTGAACGAGATTATTGCAGAATTTGATGACGTAAGTTAAATTGGGATATTTTTTATCACGGGAATAAAATTCGCCGTAAAAGTTTTGATTGTAAATTGTAACTTCTTGTTTATATTCCTTACACGTCATTTCACATGTAATATCAAATGCGACCGGCTTTCTTTTTCTCTTCTTGCAGCTACTGGGAGAAGAACGTTTTAGTGCAATCGATAAAATTAAAACTGTAGGCTCAACTTATATGGCCTGTGTAAGTACTATTTCTAGCTATAAAACTTCTTGTGTATGAACTACTTGTAAAACTTGAGCTACAATATGAACAGAAAGTAATACAGCTAGTGTATTTTCCCCGTAGTAATACCTATCATACATTTCTATTCAAAGTTAAAAACGTTGATAAGTAACATGTGAATTTTGAGTAAAGATGAAAAACTTTGGTTAAGAAAATATTGAAATGATGATGACGTTTACAATTTTAAAGGCATGTTCCTTTAAATATTTATCCAATTAACCTTGATTTGGTTTTAGGTCGGGCTCATCCCAGACTTTCAGATAGACGAATCGAATGAGCAACTTTACCTCTCAACACTGGTCGAGTACGTGTTTGGAATGCGGGAACGTCTTGTACAAATCAATGAAAATTCGTATAACAACTTTATGCTCAAAGTCGGGTTGAATTTTGGACCTGTAGTTGCCGGTAAACTATGTTTTTTGGTGGTCAATAATGTGTTGCTATTATAATATTTACAAATATTGATTGAATGAAGAAACATCACGTGTGATTTTTCCACAGATTTAAAATTTCATAATATGCATAAAAACATAAAAAAATTAATGTTATATTATTTGATAAATTAGGTGTTATTGGAGCTAGAAAACCTCAATTTGACATTTGGGGGAATACAGTTAATGTTGCCTCAAGAATGGATTCGACCGGTCTTCCTAATCACATTCAAGTAACAGAGGAAGCGTATCAAATTTTGAAAAATTGTCCGTATGAATTTCAGTGTCGTGGAAAAGTGAAAGTGAAGGGAAAGGGGGATATGACTACGTATTTCCTTACAGATCGAAAACAGTCCACTACAATGAGAATTGATGAGATTCAACAGCAAAGAAATTTGAATAATCCATCTAATAATTCTCTCGTTGGACGGTATAACATGTTTGGTGGAATCGCAACGCCGTTAGCCTTTGTCGGGCCTCTTAAGGATCAAAATAATGGAAACCATAATAATAACAATGGCATTATAGTCGGGGCAAACGGAGTGAATATGAATGCACCACCTGTCCCAATTCGTTCTAATAACAACGTCACCAGTAACCATATCGTGAATCATAATCATCATCATCATCACAATATGAATAATCATAATCATATTATTGGAGGACCAGAATCAGAACCATTACTCCCTCCACCACCTCCACCGCCGAGAAACAATTCCAATAGTGTATTGGTCAATACTGGAGGAGTCGGAGGTGGATTAATGGGGCTTAATAATATTGTTCATAATAACCACGGTGTGACTACAAGTAGTCTTCTGAATGAGACTGAATCCTCCGAGTTGGCTTGGCCGAGAATAGCTAGAGTGCACCCTTCAGAGAAGAGAGATCGAATATCTCCTGTGAAAAGGACGCACAGTGACCGTGTAACTCCAACTAGAGAAATTCCTTTACCTTTAAGAAATAATCATAATAATAATAATGCAAGTGGAAGACTTTTAGACAGTCATCATCAATCATCATCAAGTCATAACCATCATAATAATCATCATCATCCAAGTCATCATGGAGGTGGTGGTCGGCGGCTAGGAGGAAGAAATATGTCTGAAACGAGTTTATTACCTAGATCCCATCGTCCTAAACCACACGCTTTACCACATGTACCATACTCAACGGTATTAGACGGTATGTAACGAGCTCATGCATATTAGTAAAGTAGTACAGTATTATGAACTATAATGTACAAAAAAGAAGTAGAGTAAAATTTGCAAGTAAAATTGCTACCGAATCGTAAAACTGAGTACACGAGATTCGATTATACTGAGGGTGTAATTTTGTGTTCGAATATCACCGTAACGTAATACAAAGTTTGAAAGTTTGTAACTCCCGTTTTCCTTGAAATAGAATAGGAACAATTTTTCATGGAATATTTTGATAAATCTTGTTTATATTATGAGGTCATTAAAAACATGAGTTATTTTTATTGTATTTCAATCATTTATGTTTTCCATCGTCATTTTTCTCAGGTGTCAGAAAATAAAATTACACCCCTATAATATTAAGTTGTATGTATTATGTTGTATTCCATAGTTACATAATAGAGATTAGAGATTATTCCATACAATTTTAAATAATAATTTGTGGGTTTTTAACAGGATCCGCATCTGCTGATGATATTTCATCATTGAATAGAACAAGTAGTAGTTCCTCATCTGACGAATCTCGCTCAGGTAAAAGAAACACTTCAATATACTACTTAACTTGCATGGATGTCAATAAAAAAGCCCGAATTCTGCGTAGTTTCCATTTTTTTTCTTGTCGTTAGTTCTTTGGGGACTTAAATGTATATGCGTATATTTTTCTATTTTCTGTACAAAATGCTCATTGTGATTTTATTATTTCTTTCTTTAAAATAGAATCTCCACCTGCTGGTAATAATTCAAGTCACAACAGTCATGGCAAAAAATCCGACGGTAGTAATAGTGAAAGTAATTTCCATAGTCATATTCATCATCATCACCCTCACAAACCTCATAAACCCCATCATCCAAATCATTTAAAACAACATGCGGAGAGTCAAGGAAGAACAAATCCAAATAATGGTAGTAATAATACTAGTGCTGGTGGTTTAGGACCTTTAAATAAAAAGTTGCCACCAACTCCTAATGAAACGATGACTGAGGGTCAAATTACTGGACTTACAGCTTTAAAAGAACTTTGTGCAATGTCAACTCCATCTGGAATGTCAACGGCAGCTTCCAACTTCCATAGTAAAGATGGTTTGGGTAAAGTTAAGGGTCATCATAAGGTGTCTACAGTGACGACAAATTATATTGGAGATTCTTGTACTAGTTTTGAGTTTATGGATGGAGTTGGTGGAAGAAGTCACAATAATAATAGTAATAATAGTTACGGACATAATAGTGGTAGTGGTAGTAATAATCTTAGACTTAAATCTGGGCCTCAAGAACAAGATGATGAGGAGGAAGAAGATGGCGAGCAACATAATCAACGTCAACAAGACCTCCGAAAATCCCCGAATACTCATAATTTGAATTTAAAGGATTCAAATGACGGCTCTCTTCCATTGCTAAATCAGCAATCTACCGGTGGTATTATGACTTCTTCTTTAGCTTTGAGTAATCATAGTAAGTCAGGGAATGAAGGTGGAGACTCAAGTTGCCCGTCAACAGAATCCAGGAATCGAAAAGATTCTTCAAGTCAGGTACATGCAACTAAACATGCAAAACTAATTTTGAAATAATACTATAATAGCTGGCAACTGGCAGTCCTATAATCTATAATGTAATATTATAATATCAATAATATGCACTTACTCTATGATGTAAATTTTAAAAAGGGTTTTTTTAATTCTATATTTTTTCACAGACTGAAAAGTCATATGTAAATAAAGGAAGCCGAATTTCTGATTTCGAAAAGGAAATTAAAAAGCTGCTAGAAAGGCAACAGCTACCTCAAGTAGATGAACTGGCTTCGGTGCAAAAAGTACTTTCGGTTATGGATAAACTCAGGTAATTTATGTTCTACATCGTTTGGTTTATATTTTTTTATGCCATTGAAATTTTAACAGTATTATTTTATTTAAAATTTAAACGTGGTAAAAAGTAATTTCATGTGACGATTGAAAGAAAGTTCATTCAAGTTTCTACGCATAATAATATTATGTATGTGTACAATAATTTTGCCCCATCATTATTTTGCATTTACTCGATTTAATATTTAATGTTAAATACGTAATGAGTAATGAATGTTAAGTAGTGAATGTATGTTTGTCAATGACCTTTGCCTATTTACCTATAGACCCACACTGTACACTGTACAATTTTCCTTTTGTTTTTTATCGTTACTAAATTTTATATTTATTTCGTTTTTGTTTTTTATTTTGATTATTTTGGATCGTTCGTGTTACCCCCTTCTTTCTGTCTGTAAATGGTTCCATTGTTCGTTGTTGTTTTCCCCTGATTCTCCATTGGCCAAATGTATAAAATTTTACAACGGGGAAATCAGATCTGGAGGGTCGCCATCAACGTCTGCTGCGGCAAATGCAGTTTCAATGATGGGTAATATTGGTAGTAAAGTCTCAAGTGGAAGTGGTGATGGTAATCAAATAGGACTCGCAGCCTTACAACAAAAAGCTTTAAAACAACAAGAACAACTAGAGAAAACAACATTTGGATTCCGCTTTCCAAATTTCCAAATGAGCCCACTTCTTCAAAGAGCCGAATTTCCTCACAGTCGTAGTACCAAAAACAATAATCTGAAAAAACCGAGGCGAGTAAACAATAACTTGATGTATAAAGAAACATGTATTACAAATAGCAAGAAAATATTATGACGAACTATAGGAGGAACAATAAAAGCGAGGCATCAAAAAAACAGAGTTTTTACGGCGGTCACACGATACAACGTGAACTCCAATACTTGAAAATGAAGAATTTATTTTTACTACTCATGGTGTGAATTCTGCAAAAAGTTTTTTGTTAGACTTCCAAGATAGTGGCTATATTTCCGCTGAGAAATTTTAGGCTTCGGTTATGGGACAACAAAGAAAAAAATCATCCTCCAAGAGTAACTTTTGAAGGCTATTTTGTATTTTGTTCAAATCCAGATACCCCTCTCCAAATTTTTGTACATAGTGAAACTCTAACGCTATAACGATTCTTTGGTCACGTAATGTGATATTGTTATACACATAGATACCTATCACGTATGGTTCTAGATATGTTAAGGAGTTTCGTTGAAAAATGTCCCGCCTGACATTTATCGTTTATCCGATAGTTCGTCAAGTATAATGTTATACTAATAAAAGTTTTAAGTAGTTTATATGCGGTTGTTGATATCTTTAATACATTTAGATTTATAGAGTTTCTGCCAAGTTTGTATACATATCCGTATAGTATTTATTATAATATTGTACTATACAAATTTAG
Organism: Sminthurinus bimaculatus; assembly: GCA_034698285.1. Lineage (NCBI taxonomy): Eukaryota > Metazoa > Arthropoda > Collembola > Symphypleona > Katiannidae > Sminthurinus > Sminthurinus bimaculatus. The sequence continues at coordinate 12,969 of JAQIVE010002918.1, read as the reverse complement.
ACTCTAACATGTGTGAACAATCGTATTAACCTTGAACTCGGTCCACGTAGTACAAGCTCTTTCTTCTATTTCGTCTTCATAAATAACAGTAATATACTCTATAATAAACGGCCCATTTATACAGGGCGTTGGCTCTATATCTTTCCCTTTTATCTTATCTTTTCTTTCTTTATTCCTTTTTGGCTGAAGACGTTTCTTTTGATACCACGATTGATGTGCTTTCTGTTTGATATTGGCATTATAATTTATATAATTATGGATTAACTTTTACTGATCAATATTATTTTTCTTTCCGTTTGATTTTTTTAATTGTAATACATTGTCTTTCAGTATTCAGTATGTACATTAGTAAGTTGTAAGTTATAAAGTATATGAATTCTCAAGCCAGATGTTTGTATTAAACTTAACATTTAACATAAGTGTAGACACATTGAAATGCATGTTTGTTTGGTTGAATGAATGCCACGTTATGTGTTTATTTTGACTTTTGATTTAAGCTCAAAGCAATAATTGTGGGTAGTCGCTTACTCATGTCTAACTAATACAAATGTTAAAAGATCTCTCATGCCTTTTAGCTCTTTGGGTTTTTTTGGTTATTTTACCATTTTTTACACTTTTGTACGTTTTGATTTTTTTGGACTAAAGCTGCCTTCGATGTATTCGCACAAGTACACCGAAGATATTATGTGTAAAAAATTCATTTGAAAAATATCACGTAAAGTTTGCTGAATATGTATTTGTATATATGTATGTACTGCATTTTAAGTTATTGCTTTCGGGTTTTGTAGAAGTAGCGTGTAGTGTGTATGGTTTGCTGATGACAAAGATTGTATGTTTTGTTAATTTATCGAGTGATATTTTGTTTAATATGAAACCATATTATAATTGACATTTATAACAGGAAAGAGGCAAAAGATTCAGAGTATGAGAATATTGAGTCTGAGGAAGATGAAAGGGACGATGATGCACTACAAAAAGAACAGGACGAAATACGAAGATTCGAGGAAGAAGAAAAACGCTTGATGGAGAAAGGTAAATCAATTGATGAATAATGAAATCTCTCCATTCTGATCTTACTAATAAATGAAAAAGACTAATATCATATTTATTTTTTTCAAATAGATGAACAAAGTCAATCCGAATGGAGCGATGAAGATGAGAGCGATGATGGTAATCAAGGAGATTGTGATGGTCAGGAGTCAACAGGATATCAAACAGATGACCCTGCCTTAGATCAAATTTCTATTACTAACGAGAACGGGTTAACGGATGCTGAAGGTGAGCGCAGAAGTTTAATGTACGCACTTGAAAGTTGAGTTTGGTATTTTTGACAATTAGACAATGTTCTAAAATTGGATATTTGTTCCTAAAAATAGGCGCTTTGTCTGACGTGAATTCAGTTTTTAATGGAGATGACGATGTCTCAATCTCATCAAGGGCCTCGTCTCGATACGCTTCGGATAATCTTCTGAGTGTTGATAGCTTAAATACTATTTCAATGTTTGAAGATTCAGAATATGAATTTTCCGATACTCATTTATCAAACTTGAGAGTTATGAGCGAATCAATTGCCAGGAGCTTTGGAGGTAAAATTTTCGAAAGTGTAGTTTTAAACTAGCAGAATTTTAATTGTTTTTTTTTTGTTTTATCGTGCTTAAAGGGTCGTACTAAGTAACTACAATCGTTTTTCTTGTAACAGGAGGTCAGCATCTTGGTCAACCTCAAACATCCGATTCGGAGTGAATAGCTGAATAAACTTCTAGTAGAACTATAGCTACATTGTGCAACTGTAACTGCTAACGATATAAACAAAAATTCGCCAAGAGACTACGGGGAAGTGGGCGTATTATATGCACCACTCATTATAAATAGTACATACATACACATATTATTACTAACCATAAGACTATACACGTATCCAAAAAAATCATGTTTAATGTACTTTAATCGTTTAAGTAGTACTATGGAACGATTTAAAAAAAATAACTGGTTAAATATGAAATAATCACGTTAAAGATGATTTACATATTATTGTAACGATAAGAATATAATTATCTACTTTAAATTTTTAATGTATGATGCATGTTAAGCATACATTTAAGAAAAAGAACTAACTGCCAAAGAATGAATATGTAGGCAACGTTTGGATGAAAAGTTTTTGTTTTTTAATAAGTGAATCTCGACAATCTTTTTTGACATTTTTTTTATCGTATGTTTATGTGTATGGTGTGGAAAAAGGATGTTTGAGGCTTTTTTACGTGTCACTTGTATAATATTGTTCTAAAAATGAGATACAAAAGATGTACATAGTGATATACTTTTACGCTATTTATAAAATAACTAATAGCTTTTTATAGGATAATAATCATTCATGATTACTTACATCAACAAAGTAAAAATTAGTTAGGAAAAATGAAAACCTATGTTTTCACGAATTAATAAAAAAAAGTAACAACTCACAATACAGAATACACACATTAGTATAATATAATAATATACCTAATTACATATGAACAGTATATATGTACGACTATGTATAAAGGTATAGAATTTAAAAATACAACAAGTCATGAATTTTTTGTATCATGACAGTTTGACATTTCTCTCACGTACACATATTATACAAACACATGCAGGAGGAAATATTTTTTAATCATTATTAAATATATAAATGCCCGGACTCAATAATATGATATTTAATCGAAATAATATTGCCTTCTTATTGTTGTTATTGTAGTAAATACATAAATATTACTTATTGTTATTAGTTATTATTATCCATACTGAATAGAAAAAATAATAATATACACGTTTTATGATGATAAATGAAGGGCTCGATTTCAGAACTTACTTTGATATTATATTGATGAGGAAAATGCGTAAAGAAAGTTCCGAAAGCTGGCCCTTCAAATCATAATATTGTATTAAATAACCGGTTTTCCTATTAGTTGGCGTATACACATGGCGGCTTGTTTTTTGTACGATATTTAAGTAAACTAACAAATAAATAGTAAATAGTAGTGATAGCGTTATATATAACAGTTTTGAAACGAATGTTGCGTATTATAGATAATAAAATGGTTATCAATTATTATTATTAGAATCTCTCTAAAAATAAATAAAAAATAATGAATACAAAACGTACAGAGGAAAGGTAAACGGAGTAATCCGCTTATGAGAGCGGGCCGCAGTAATAATAATAATCAAAAATAATGATACTATTGTAAAAATACCTATTACGTAACAAAAAACTAACGCTATATTACTTCATCTTTTAATGAAAGAAGATACCAAATGAAACTTTTATTACCACAAACCATAAACAAACAGGAACTTGTAGCTTTTATTTTGACTTTACAATAATTAATTATTATGATGTTATGATGTAAAAATGAAAACTTATTGTTTGTACTCTATAAGCATTTAAAATTTTGTGTAATTCTACTTACTTACTTATTTAATATTATTTCGTATAGTACAATCGCGTTTAATTTATAACCAATACATTGTAAATTACTGACAAAAATCTATAGTTTTTTTCGTGTTATGCTTTGTCTCGTCTTTCTTGAGTTTAAAAAAATATTTTATAAAAGTATGATAGTAATGATAATATATATTTAAACGAAATTGAACAATCCATAATAATGTGTATTAAAACATGAAATAGCTTTAGGTTGTAAAAATGTAAATTTAATTTTCGAAAGATGAAAAAAGTTCACCATACTTAACACGTATTAAGACGTATTATGGCTATTTTAATTTTTTGTCTTATAATTAGTAATAATATCGTGTGCTCTCGAATTGTATTGATCATCGTTTATTTTATTTAGTTGTTTGTTTCTCGAATGATTATGATACGCATGAAAATTAAGTAATTATAATAAATTTATGCATTTATGTTTGACTATCATACCGATATGGATTGTCGTAGTGAGTCTCATCACTAATTTATTTTTTCCAGCAATAATAATTATTAATTATTATTGACCAAGAAAATTGAATGGGCAATTAATTAATCAGTTTTACACTTTAAAATTTTAACCATTAAACATAAATATATTATCCTCCTCGATGCCCATTTTTTCAAAGATTTCTTTCGCATTGTCTGTAAAACCCCAAGGACCACTTGCTAGGGCTTTGACCAAGGGAGGTCTATGCGTTGATCCTTCAGTAAACGGATGTTCGTCAATTCGATGTTGAAGATTTTCGAAGCTGATATGACGTTCCTTGGCTTTATGCGTCACATGTGGTAAATAAATGAACCAATCTAGTCTCTTATCCAACTCCATCCACGTATCATTCCATATCAAATCACTTTCAGTGTTTGCACACAGTACGAGAACAACTTGTTGAATTTTGGCATCTCGTTTTTTATCCTTTATGAATTTAAATATGGAAATAAATGGTGCTAAGCCCGTTCCGCCCGCCAAATAGATTAAGCGATCAGTATCGAAAACCCATGATTGGTTGAATTGGCCTCGAGGCCCACCAATTTCGATAATATTTGGTGTATTTAAGAGCTAAGATAATTGACAAGTTTGTCATTAATAAATCAAATATCTTGTGGATTGTGGATAATAATAGCACAAAAACGTAGCGCTTTATGTGTACTTACCGCAGTACTAAGGGGACCGGAAACTTTGCCATTTTTACGGACTTTTACGATGAAGAATAGGACTTGACCAGTAATATTCAGTTGCTCCAGCTCTTCGTCGTATTTATCTATCCATTTCAATTCAGTCAGTAGTCAGTAATAAAATATTATAATATTGACATGGAATATACATACACATAATATATTATATTGTTCTTTAATTACCACTTTGTCGAGATGTCAAAAACTTGACCGGTGTGTATACCTTCTCTTCATCGTTGACTTTCAACATTATGTGCCCTTAAACAGAAGTGGGTATAGATAATGAACAAATATCAGAAAAATAGCCAACATAGTAAAAAATATTACCAAAATGCGTTCAAAAAATGAGAAGAATTGAAAAATGTTATCGTACAAGCAACCGGGCATCCAAAATGTACGTTGGGACCAGCTTGAACTGCGCAGAAAAATCAGAAGGAATTCTTACCACTTATGCATTATGTATTATGCAATAATAGAAGGATTGCTTTCAAGTGTATAAGAACCTAACATAACATTATAAATACTATTATTGTTAAGATATTTCTAAACCTCCAAGAAGAACATTGGATGCTCCAGCTTTCTCCCGTATTACAATGCTGGCCGGATAATAATCAACTGGAGATGGCCTCGAGTCCATTAATTTATTATGTATTCCCTTTTGAGGGGCTCCAAGTGATTTCCATACTTTCATTTTGGGCTTTTGAAGTTTTATTACCAGTTTTTTAAACTGATTCTCGAATCTAAAATGGAGGACAGAGGAGTGAAAAAGAAAGAAGGATATAGATACAATTGCTGAATTGACCAAACGCAAATCATGTATACATACTAATATTTTTTATGAATACATTATAATGCTTATTTATCCTTCATGAAAATCATGTATGTAGGTAATCGGCATTGTAGTAGTCTTACGTAAAGTTGATCGTGTCGTCTGTCAGTTTCTCCGCTAATTTGATGTGTCCAAGCCAGATTTCTGGTGGTTTTGTTACCAATTGTACATTCAGGATTTGAAAGTTACTCACACCTAATGTCCAGAAATTGGGATCCATTTCGTAATCGGCAACACATTCAACCTTGTAAGAAACGCTGGCTTCATCTTGCTCGAATGAAGTTAAGGGAGCTCCTTCCATCGCCTCCGGCGACTTATTGCAACATAAACAATTAAATCCTCCAGTACCGTATCCTTTGGCTGGCTTTGTGCTCCATTTTAACTTTGAGGCTTTTTTCGACGTGGAGTGGACTTGCGATGTTTTCAAGATTTTGAGTATTTCCGAATTACCCCGTACCGCCGGAGAATCTCCATTATACGCGCCCTCTGGGTATGATGTTTCAGGACTGTCCAAATCCTTCAGACTATCTTCTATATCTGTAACAGTCCAAAAAACTGAGCATCAGAATCTTTGCTCGGTTGTGTAACAGTGTAAGCATGTGCACTTCAAAAATGTTTACCCATCGTTGTAGCTGGTTGACGTAAATCAGGATTCCGGTTTGAGTGAATTTTTACGACGAACTTGAATTAATTTTACAAGAGATTTTGGTTTAAAAGGTGCCAATTAAGTTGTGATTTAGAAACCACGATGCATTTTCAGTTGTGGTCTTCTGGATCCAATCTATGTGTGCCTTCTGATCACTGATTTAGCCAATCCATTGGCCACGCACAGCCTCCACGCTGCCACCGAACCTAACCTTCCCTTCTATATTTTGTGGAGGGTGGAGGGTACGGGGTGATTCACAATTACCTAAAACCTACAACTCTATGAATAGGACATGCATGTACTGCTGCGTGCAGCGTGCAGCATGTGTGAGGTAAGTTGTAATTGATGATGTGAATTGTTGACTGCGACTTGAGACTGTGCTGTGTGCTGTGGACTGCGACTGTGGACATATCGCATGTATTTTACTATGACAACCAGTATTTAAATAGATTTACGTTTTATGTTACGTAGCACGTAGCATTATATTTCTGTGCTTTGCGCTTCGCGCAATGTTTTTTCTTTTCTTGGAAACACAGCGGACTGCCACTGCCTTGTTTATGAAAGATGCAGGAATCTTGCAAAGAACCAGGATGCAGAACCAAGAACTCAATCACGAAGGCTTTATTACATAATAAAAGGTAGAAATATTTTTTCATTCATCTCACAATCCATTATTATTAGGGGCACTCGGCGAATATTCTGGTGCGCTTAGAGGCTTGTAAGGAGGTGGAGCTGCAGTGGGCGGGGCAGGACTTTGCCAGTACGATGGTAAATCAGTAGTGGTTAGGGTTGACGTTTGAACCTCAGCTGTCATTCCAGCTTGACCTTCATGGGCTCTATTTGTCAAATAATAAGGTCCTCCTGCTTGATTCAACATCACAAGATTTCCAGCAGAATCGTAGTAATAGCCTACGGGGAATATAATAAGATGCATTTTAAAATCTGCGATTTTATCTGCCTTACAATTACTTACACCATACGCGATACATATTTGAAGTAGCGTTTTGTAAGAACTGAAGTCACTGAAAAGTATGCGTGTGTATGGTTAATCGATAATGACTAAACTAAAATTCATTATATTTGTACACATAAAACAAAATAATATCTTACTTAGATTTTGTTGCGTCATTGGAAATTGTTGGGGTTGAGGTTGAACTAAGCCCCGATGTCGGCGGCGATAAAGTGGGCAACAAGAACAGTACACACAACTGTTTCATAAAATATATCATCCACACAAAAAAATAGAAAATTTTAACAACCTTTTATTTCTTACTGTGTACAAATTCAAAAACGTTTCTCTGCACATAAAACGTTATCTCATATTTACTTATTTCAAACTTTGATGTAGTTTTTATTTAAATTATTATCTGCACATGTTTTATTTTTAATTATACCTCAACGATACAACTAAAGCAATCAAGGCCGTCAGACCTAATGAAATCCCCCAGGCTAAAGCAGTACTAATTAGTCAAAATTATAATAATATTATCATGATTAAATTTATCGAAACTTGAACCTAATTACGGTTTTGTTTTCTATGTAAAAGTACAAAGAAATGAAATAGAAAAACCCTTATTTCAACTTCACAAACTCATTGGTGGTCAATATTTTTATGTATTTTTATAGGTAGGTATTATTATATACGTATGTTTACATCCATACATTGAAGCATCAGGTTCGTCATAATCGCGAGGGTTTTTATGACTCTTAGCATCTGTAGAATTTAAATGCTCTACTTTGCTTGAACTATCCAGGTTTAACCCTGAATCTGTTCTTCTGGTTGATGAAGCTGTGGACGACAACGCCAAAAAGAAGAATGGGAAGCACAGGGAAATCGAAAAAAGTCTTGACAAAAAACACAACAAGGAACGTGACGACATTTTAAACTCCTTCCTTTGGATGGTTCGTTGTAAGTGTGTATTAAAGTCAGCTTGTATGTATAATGTACACACATTTATTTGTACACAGTAGTAGAATAGATATGGCCTTCCTAATTTCTGGTAAATAAATAGCCTACCCCTGACATTTTGGAATAAAATGTCAGCAAGCACTTTAGGCAAGTTGCACTTTCATTTTTCACGAACAAAAATCAACAAAGCACTGTGCATGCGATTTGAGCAGTTGAAATAATCAATACATGGCTTTTAATAATGTCAACTAGTGCACTTTGTGTTCATTTGTAGGTGCAAAATTGACGGTTTTTTTGTGCAATGGTACTGATAAAAACGTCTATGCTGTTTTTTATGGATTACATTTTATTTCATAATGCTAAGCATACAAACAAGAGAGATATAAAACTGTGATTCATTCTGTAGATAAAATTGATAGATAATGCATCCATGGATCTTATATGTATATATACCGAGTATTCTGCAGCCTTGAAATCTGTACAACTGCAGATTACATATTTCATATTTTATGCACCGGTAAAAGATAGGCACACATTATTTGTTATCAATTCCTGTGATTTTAGTTATGCTGCGCGTCAGTCAGAGAGATAATAAAAACAAAAATAGCGAAAAAACAAACGTTCTATTACAAGTTTGACTTTGGGACAGTTTCGGGAATTAAAGATATAAAACTCTAGATTATTTGTTCGAGTATTGCGATTACTACCCTAAAACTAATTGTAAGCAGTGTCCGTTCATGAACCAGGACTAATTTGAAAAACCACACATTTGATATTATAGCTTATAGCTTACATGCATAAAAAAATTTCTCCCTTCCTGCATTCCACAAAAGTGCGATTATAAACTCTTACCTTTTGCATATTATACACAATAAATCAGGAATAACTGACATGTTTACTCTTGCTCTATACACAAAGGCAAGACTTTTCTTAGTAAGGGTGTAAGAATTGGATCGCTAGAAAATTTAACACCAAAGTCTTGTAGTTCATTTTAATAGTCCAGCACTTTGGCTTTGCAATTGAAAATTGAAAACGCAAAAAAATTTCTTCTTACTTCTCTTTTCCTTTCGCCTCAAACGTGTGTGTAAAATGCAGAACAACATTCTTTGGAATTTTTACGTATAGTTATGACATGAAGAAGATGCAATGTTTAGATGGAAAGGAAAATGAGAGGTTATAATAATATAAAATGTAGGCAATCGGTAGACACTTATGTATCCAATATCTAGGTAGTTTTTGCTTTTTACTCACAAAATCATCTACAATGTAAAATTCTTGAAGTTTTTTCCGTTTCCAGCTTCCAGCTGCTGGAAGCTGGAAACGGAAAAAACTTGAGCGCTTTCAATCGCAGCAATAAGACGCATTTCGTTTTTCGTTGTCTGTTGTTGAGTGTTGCTGTCAGGGAAATTTGCACAGTATCAACGTTAAACGTTATTATGCATTATGCCTATTATTATAACTGCGACTGAAGATACTCCAAACTCCAAACTCCAAACTTCAAACTCTAAATAGGTACGGTACAAATGAAAAGAAAAAAGAAACACCAAAACCGGAATTTGCAGCCGCCGTTCGCCGGTCTACGACAACGTCAATGAAAACTAGTGGAAGCAAATTATAATACGCTTAGTGGCGAGTAGCAGTCAACAGTGTCTTATTCCGACGAGTTCCTCAATTTTCCCCGTCCGCGTCGAAAGGATTTTGTAGCAATCGAATCGCAGTGTAACCACGACCAGATCCAACATACCTACACAAAATAATAGTGTCACCATGTCTGGACCCAGAAAAACCTCATTAGAAATAGCGGGGAAGGGAAAGGGGAAAACTGTTGTCGAAGCTAGTAAGCTCAGACTATCAAAACTTATGAATTGTGAAGATCAGGCTAAAGAACTGCACGAGTACACTCACTTTACATTAGCAGAGGTATGACCGGTGACCGATTTTAAGTTAAAAGTTTTTTAACCCCTGTTTGTGACACCGTTCAAGAAAATTTGAATTTCCTTTTATCCGTTTTCATTAGCCATGTGTTGTATGTTTACAGTGTGCAGCACTGCTGAAAATGCACGCAAGACTCACAGCTGTACAAAGTCTAGATCGGATGCTAATGCGGAATATTTTGTACATTGCTTTGGACGTTTCAGATAGCTTTATGCTGGATAGGATATTTCGCGTAGCGGATAAAGACGGTGACGGCATTGTAAGTCCTTGTACATTGCACACGGTATACAAAGACTCAGTAGTACTTACGTGATAGTAAAATTCTGCTTTAATTTCCCAAATAAGGGAAGGGAGGCTAAAACAGTGTGCTCTCTCTCTCTATTTCTCTCCTTTCCTAACAAAATGCTTTCCAAATACAATAGATAAACGGAGAAGAGTGGTTGATGATGTTATCGATTCTGCTCCGCGGCACTCTGGACGAATTGATAGAGCTTTGGTAACTTACCAACCAAATACAGTATGAAATATGAAAAAAAAGGATACACAAACTGAAGTAATGGAACGTTTAAGCCTCCCTTAAGTGGTTATAATTGGTCAAGTTTTACATGGGTGGTTGACTCATTAAATTTTTTTTCATGTTGCCGGTGCTTATATGAATCTCCAGTTATGACTTGTATGACATCAATAGCGACCGTAAGTGTCAAAACTCTGGGCAGAATCGGCCAAAATCTAACAATAAGAACGAAAAAGTACTAATTTGAGACATTTTATACAATTGCTCGTAAGAATTTATAATTTATGAACTCTTACTTCTTACATAAATATTATACTTTATACTTTACAAATAAAAAGCTATGTTTAATATTTTGCAAAAAAAACGTTTCAACTGTGAAGGTGCTTTGGAACGTAAAGAGGTCGCCATTTGGCTAGAACATTCATTCCAACCTCGTGGAGATATGACAGCTGAGGATATTCCAGAATGTCTCTACGACTTAATATCCCTCACCATGTACAAATTAGATGGGGATAACAATGGCAGCATTACATTTGCAGACTATAAAGCGTATAAATTATACATTACATATTCCTTTCTTTCAAACCATTTATTATTAGTCACTAATTATGAATTAAATTTCATGTATGTATAGCTAATTGATTTGACGCTTAATGGCAAAGAATCACTTTTAAATGATAATGTGGATGTGAAAAATATGGGGTTTTAGTGCAGTTGAGAACGATCCTCTCCTTCTCCAGAGTCTGGGTGCCTGCCTCCCCCCAGATCGAGCCATCAAGGGATTCCAATATACGTTTGCGTGGGATTACAAACACTTTTGCCCGGTCCATAACAACTCATTGAACTACTCGGTTCATAACAAGATGAAAAAGAAATCAAATAACAAACAACAAAACTGGGAAAACGCTGCAATTGCTTTGTCTAGACCATACACTTAATCCAAGTTATGAAACAAGTTATAAAAGGAAAGACAATAAAGTGTTATGTTCAAGTGAATTTAAAACCAAAGTTTTTAATTAGAACCTACTATGAGTATTTCCTTTGCGTTTTTTAAAAATATTCTATTTTGTAACGTACACACGGTCTATGTAAAAGTCTTATCAAATTTCCAATTTATGATCGGTATTTTTTTCGGAAGTTGACTCTGTTGACTCTGTTGACTCCGACATTGTCGACTATTTCATACACGCAATCAGAACTCACTGACCGGATCACGTCATTCCAACCATAGGTGTTGAGTTGTATCACACTTCCTTTAAAAGTGTAACAATCTGTACAATCACGCCTTTTGCAGACTTTTATACAGCTTTTATAACCTTCCATGCGAATGGAGGAAACTTCAAGCTCCATCCAGTAAGGAAGTCGAACACACATAGGTGTTGAAAAAATCCCAAACGAGTAGACTTGACCTGCAAAACAAAAAACATAAGAAGCCAATTAATACTTTTGTGAAGTCAAGAACAGGAAGCTGTAAATCAAAACATTGACACACTATACACAAAATCCAAAAAGAAGGGAGAAAAAATGTTGGAAAAAAGAACACATGTATTTGTAGTAATTAGCTAATTAAAATATCGTATTGCACACTAATTTGTAATTACCCCCGAAATATTCGTTCTCGTACAAGTCGACCGTCTTGCAGGTGCCCCAAACCGTTGTTAAGAAGCCAATAATCAGGATGGACAGGATCAATGAGAGATTAGTATTACTTTGGGCCATCTTAAAGACTTTGTTGGGAATTCCGAGTTACTTAATAGTGCAAAGAAGTTTTAATCTTGAATAGCGAGATACAGCAAACAGCATGCATACATTAGCAATAAAGAGCAGCGAGTAAACATATCGGCCACTAATTACCAATGATTAAAGATTATGTGCACTGACTATCTGTACATGGTACATGTTGCTCTCAAGGTATATGTAGTTTTTAGGGAGCGAAGCTCCTTCTATTACGATTGCAATGTCGCTTGTCTGTCCGCCGCGTAACGCATTTAAGTCGCTAGGGTGAACCGATTTGGACTGGAGTTACATCAATCGATGCGTCAAACTACAGAATCCGATTGATTTTGGCGATGATCGGATAACACGTTTTCGACAAATCCCAAAAAAACCGAAATTCAAAGTTTTTACTTTTGAGTAATTTGAATTTTGGCGCCGTGCACAGGCGCTAAAATTCAAATATCTACGTCACATGCGCAGTTTTGTGTACGTTGGCGAAAGATTGTCGACTTCGGTCAAAACTATGTTAGATGGCCAAAAAATCCTGAGATCAAAATTTTTTTCGACCAAAATAAAAAAAATTCGATAGTTTTTGACCAAAAGCAATAAATTCGATAGTTTTTGACCAAAAGCAATAAAACAAAAAAGGTCGAAAATGGTCGGGTTGGGTTGGAATCAATTTCATGCGCAAAAAATTACTATGAAGTAGATATTGAGTGCTTTAGTGAAGTATTTACAGAGTACGATCTACTACTATTTTTACAGTATAACATTGCTTTTATTT